>SKCR01005949.1:0-51160 GCA_019454045.1 Zanthoxylum bungeanum | reverse complement strand
AGTGCGTACCATGTGGCCGTAAAAAAGATAAGCTGAAGGAACTTCAAGCCAATGTGTTGGCTGGAATCGTGTGTGGATGAGCCTTACAAATTTGCTACCAACAGTTTGTAATCTGAAGCAAAAAAGAGCTGTCCAGATAGACTTCTGTCGAAGATGCCACAAATCTAAGGAGGATACTGCGTATGCTCTTCTTTATTGCCACTTCTCGAAACAATGTTGGAGACATTCAAGTTTAGTGAATTGGCTCGAAATTTCCAAAGGAGGGATATGTGGACTTTTGTGAACCTCTGCGCCTCAACTATCGCCAAGTCAGAAGAGAGGAAGGTAATGGCCATGCTTTGGAGTATTTAGGGAGCACACAATTTAAGCTTATTCTAGAATACTCACATCAGAGTAGCTCATGTCCTAGCTAAAGCTGAAGCGGTCTGCGAATCATTTGGTCAGGTTATGCAAGTGACTCTCGCTTTTGAAAATCATAGCAGTGAACTGGGTGAATCTTCATGGTCCCCTCCTCCTTTATGGATGGCTCAAGCTCAACGTGGATGCTGTGAAGGAGAAGGTTAGTGCCGGGTTAAGGGTTGTGTTTAAAGACACTAATGGGATTATAGTTACTGCAATGACGAATGTATTTGGGGAACAAAAATGATATACTCACACACATTTTTACTTAAAATTTTACAAACTCTCTCACTGTAACTACAGTGATCTATAGTAAATTATTATAGTTACAGTGAAAAAATTTGTAAAACTTTAAGTAAAAGTGTGTGTGAGTGTATCATTACTCATTTGGGAAATGTCCGGGACATAGAAGCAACTGAGGCGCATGCTATCTTTTTTGGGTTACAATGGGCCCTAGCGGCTAGAGGCAAATATCATTCCCGTGATTATTGAATTGGATGTTCTTAATGTAGTTAATCTTATTACTTATTAGGGATTCGGTTTATAGTATTAGGGAAATTAAGTGGATTATTTCAAAGATTAAATATGTTATTAGAGATTCAATTATGTTCAGAATTCAATTCAAGTCTGCGCCTGTAATGGGACGGTTCATGATATGATTTGACCAATTTTTTTTTTATTTTTTTTTTTTAAATCATGACTAATTCAGAATCGGGAAACCCTAAGGGTCTGTTTGGTTCAACGAAGGGGAGGGGAGGGGAGAGGAGGGATTTTAATGGAGGGGAGAGGAGAGATTTTAATTAAATATATGTTTGGTTCAAAGGAGAGGAGGGGAGAGGAGGGGAGGGGAGGGTTTTTAATTAAATATATGTTTGGTTCAAGAAGGGAGGGGAGGAATTTTAAAACTAATTTACTATTTTATCCTTATAACTTGTTATAATAAAATTAAAACAATATAAGTAGGGATAATTTAGTAATTGCATTTAAAATTTTAATTCATCACTTTCTCTCCCCCTCCAAAACCCCCCACTTTTGGAGGGGAGCTAAATTTTGGCTTAGGAGGGATTTTGCTCCCCTCCCCTCCCCTCCACTCTCCTTCAAAAAATTGAACCAAACAAATAAAATTCAAAATAATTCATCCCCTCCCCTCCCCTCCAAAACCCCCCAACCAAACATAGCCTAATACAAATTAACGTTGTTCTAGACTCTTCCAAGAAAAAAAAAAAAAAAAAAAACTCAAAATTGATCTAATATCTATTCTCTTCTTCCTCCTCCTCTATATTTGGAACCCCAAATTCCAGACCTTTCTAATCTAAGAACCCTCCAGATACTTGTTACCCTTTCTCCTTTATCAACATCCACTTATTCCCTTGATTCTCTCAATTCCGAAAGTACCCACAAAACAAAATCCTTCTTTGCATCAATTAATCACCAGACTCAAAACTGAATCAATGGCCAAATACGGCGAGGGCGACAAGCGTTGGATCGTCGAAGACAGACCCGACGGAGCCAACGTCCACAACTGGCACTGGGCAGAAACCGACTGCTTAGAATGGTCCAGAAACCTCCTCAACGAACTCTTATCAAATATAACCATAGTAGATGGCGAGGGAAATCTCTTCGTTAGGACTAAGAAGATCGAGAAGGTTGATGGGGAGGCTTATGTGAATGTTCGTAAAGGAAAGATTATCCCTGGGTACGAGTTAAACGTTACCGTTTCATGGGAAGGCGAGGCGAAGGACGGGGAGGGTGGGAGCTTGTTGAAGGTTGATGGGTTGGTTGAGATTCCCTATATTTCTGACGAGAATGCCGATGAGGATCCTGAGATTAGGGTTTCGGTTAAGGATGAAGGGCCGGTGGGGAAGAGATTGAAGGATGCTATGTGGGTAAAGGGTAAGCCGTTGATTGAAGAGAAAGTTAGGGTTTATGTGGAAAGAATGGCGAAAGGCGGGCCGTGTAAGGACGAGCTTGAAGCGAAGAATGTGAGTTCGAAATCGAAGAATGGTAATAGTAGTGGTAGTAATGTGAGTCAGATGGTGAAGGAGGAGGCAGTGGCGGGAGTGAGAGGGAAGAAGGAGGAGGTTAAGAAGGAGGCGAAGAAGAAGGAAGGGTTTAAGAATATAACATTGAGTGAGAAGTTCAGTTGTAGGGCAAAGGATTTGTATGAAATATTGATGGATGAGAATCGGTGGAAGGGGTTCACGCAGAGTAATGCGAGGATAAGTAAGGAGGTTGGTGGGGAGATTAGTATATTTGATGGGTCGGTCTCGGGGAAGAATTTGGAGTTGCAAGAGGGGAAATTGATTGTGCAGAAGTGGAGGTTCGGTAGTTGGCCGGATGGGATTGATTCAACAGTGAGTTTGATGAGTTTTTTTTAATTGGTTTTGGTTCGTTGTTTTGACTTTTGATTGGATATTGATTTGGATTTATTGGTTTATTAAATTTTGTGTAATCTTTTGCAGGTAAGACTTGTTTTCGATGAGCCTGAACCAGGGGTTACCGTTGTCAAGTTAACGCATACCGATGTTCCTGAGGAAGACAGGTTAGTTTTAGTTCATGGGTTTATGTGATTTTGCTGTAGATTTATCTTGCATAGCGAATACTTCTGCTGCGTTATTGCATTCTGAATTAACAAGCTTGTGGTTGATTTTGATGCAGATATGGAAATGCCACTGTAGTGGAGAACACCGAGAGAGGGTGGCGGGATCTTATCTTCCAGAGGGTACGGGCAGTTTTTGGTTTTGGAATATGATTCTTTTTCCCTTTCCAATGAGTTGCAAGTGTTTCCCAAGTGTAGAATCTTTAAATTTAGCTACTAAGTCTACTGTGATGGTTGTAAGAACAATACTGAGTCTGTACTGTGGTCTTGTTTTATTTCCTTTGCTGTTTCAAATTTTATTGGACTCAATCTCATGTTTTCTAATAACTCAATTCATCTGAGAGGTGTACTCTAATGCATCATGTCTCTTTATGTTAACCTTGTTCCATATCTCATCCCATGGTTTACTCAAATCTTATATGTTTTAATTGATGACTGCGTTGAATGTCATTTTTTTTTCTCTGAGATGTAATTATCTCTTTTGCTTCAATTCACAGTTGGTGAATGAATTTGGCTTTTGGGTTAAATGTTGTAGGTGTTTAGATAGTTGGTACCTCTTTAAAGCTAGTGTTATGCCAACCTATGCATCCATCCTTACGGATGACTGGTGTCACTGATTTCTGGATCTACAGATTCAGTTATGGCTAGTGATAATGATGTACATATTCATAGCTTGTTTTATTTGGAGTATATTGACTGCTTTGTGATATGTTAAATTTTTCAAATGATATTTTTTGTGATATGGTAGTCTTACAGTTTTGTTGGGTATAGTACCACCCCGAGTAGAATTGTGTTGTAGATGTCTTAACGAAGACGATAACTTAGGTGGTTAGCTAAAAAAGTTGTTTGAAGACCAAAGCGATAAGGCCAAAGTATATGCATTGTTGAGTGCCCACTGATTTGAGATTTAGTCTAAACCAGAGTAGCGATATTGGTTTAGTTACATAATTGGAAAGTAATACAATGTTAATATTATTTATTTTACACCATGATAGATGGTTGGTTCGGTTTGAAAACATTGGCAGTGCAAATACTGATGATCAACAAGGGTGTAAGAAATGCATCATGGATTGAAATTGTTAAATCCGGATTTGTCTTCAGGTGAGTGTCAGCATTTTTTTAGTTCACTTTTAATTCTACATACACACATTCGAAGTACAATGCTAAAGTCTCACAGGCGACTTTTTGGACATCGCAGTGTCTGGTTAATGGTTATGTTTGGTTCCTGCGACATTTATCAACGCTTTCAACTAGCAAGCCAGTTATGCATGACAATGGGTCTGGGCTTTGGTAAGCCTGGCCCGAGCCCGGGAAGTAATATTAAGGTTCGGGTTCGGAAAAAGCCTGATCCGAGCTATTACCGTGTTGGATTGGTCCATTTTGGGTTCGGGTTGGGTTTTATCCCCCGATTTTTTAATATAAAAAATTGTATGTATGTATATATATATATATTTTAAGCTCAGACAAGGCCGAATCCAGGTTTTTTGAGTTGAGCCTGGTTCGATTCCAGGCTCGAACAAGGTCTCTAATTCTAAAAAACGGTCGGAGTTTTTTTGCCATGCATATGAAATATCTACACGATACTCTAGTGGTAATTTATGAAATTTCACATACATTGACATAGTATAATATCATGCGATAACATACCATTCGGGTTTGCAGCACAGAAGAAAGTAAAACATGCATACGTTGATTCAAGATAACAAGAATATAAAATGGGATTATCATATCAGTAAATGCATATTCTAGTCCTCAAGGGCGTGGCTTGGTAGTGTATGGCTCAGGATCTCACCTTAAGATCATGGGTTCGAATTCAAGAGTGTGTTTTTTATAAGAGTATGAGACAACCGAGAATTTTACCTGCTTCACTTACGCTCGGAACGGGTAGTTTGGGGACGAAATTTCCAACGATTCCAAAAAAAAAAAAAAAAAATCATTTATTAGTATTCATTACATACATACAAGGGGTCATTCAAATATGAGATGATACACGGCTAAAACTCTTTGAACACCAATATCCGATGTGATATCAAGATTCGTGGGTCATTCTCTAATAAGTATTAAAGATATTATATTTGTGGTATGAGTGAACATTCCTAATCCTTGAGTATTCACAACCTAAAATAGAAAATAAATGGAATCACATTAACGGACAATAACACTCCAAGTAGCCATGGACAAGTTTGAACGGAAAGGTTGTTACACTAAGCATTAAGTTCTGAAATTTGCGGGCAGTGAGGATAGGGTTATGGGAGAAAATCTATAACGATCGTGTTATATGATTCTAGTCGAAAATCGAAATTGCATCATCATACCATATAATTCTATTGTGTCTGCAAATTGTTAACCTTGTTGATTGCGGATGTATTGTAACAAATTTATTGTCCCATATTCTTACAACGAAATATAATTAAGTCAGACTTATTGGTTTGGAGAGCAAAATGCATGTCTCAAATAGCTTTAGCTTTGATTAAATACTTAATTACTAGAGCCATTATGAAATTTTCAAAGCTTCCATATATTATTACTAGGGTTCTATTTGAAAATCAACAAAAATTAAAGTAGAATAAATAAAAAATTTGTCGCATTTTATATATCATGTTATAAAGTCAAATGTGGTCGGTCGATCTAATATTGTATATCCCTTGTAGGCCCGGACCGAAATTGATCATGTGACCCCATGCATCTTTCTTCAACCTAGATAAAGTTTTTTTTTCCTTTACTTTAAAACCACCAGACTAAACTTTTCGACATTTAAACTCAACTATGGTATATAAATGAAACATATGGACTCCCCATGTCTTAATTTTATAAAAGTTGTTCTATATTATAGATGTACGCATATTTTAAAATATAAAATTATATTTTATGAATGTTGATGATGGTAGCGGATGTTAAAGACAGACCCAATTCGGGTTTAGAACGGACTTCAACTTACAAAATATGTACTAAGTACCCTTTGATTTTTTTTTTTTTTAAAAAAAATTATAAAAAATATATATTCTCTTAAATTTTCTTATAACTATCCTTATATTAAAAGTTTATAAGAGATATAGTGATGAAAATTTTAAACGAGACAAAAGTTTATATACGTTTTATTAACAAGTTTTAGATGATTGAACTTTCAATTATTTAAACAAATCATTCTTATATATAATTTATCTATTTTAATCTATGTTTCTCATATCCTAAAACATTCAATCTCTCTCTTTGTCTCATTACATTTTATGATTAAGAAAAAAGTGCCTTGTGAATAATCAATTTTGTTACCAATGAATACTGATTTAAGATATTATAAAAATAATAATAATGATTGTATACGCTTATATTTTATTAAGATGAAAAACATTTTCAAAATTTTAATTTATAACACATTTTCAAAAAAAATTAGTTTTGATTGTTGTCTTTGGAGGTTTTTTTTTTTTTTTTTCTCAAACCCACATTCTTGCTTACGATTCACTCATATTCCTACTTTGCTTGGCATCATGGTTATTTCAATTACAAATACACATGTTAAAAGTTGGTGCATGAATCATGAAAATGATATTGCAATTGAGAATATTAATATTTATAAATTAAATTATTAAAACCTGGACTGAGTTCAAATATCTATCTAACGACCAGTTATCATATGACTCATATAAAAGTTTCGAGGAAACTTTTCAATTTTCTCAACGTTTATGATTGCATTGATTTTCTTAAAAAATTAAAAATTAAAATTATCCAATGTTGTCTTTGTGAGGAAAATTCATATGTGTGTAAGAGACTTGGTAGATTTTATGTATTTATACACAATAATTTATATGAAAATACGTTTATCAAGCCTTTGATTATTAGGATGGCCTGAGTTTTAGGTGTTGTAAGACAAATTTTAAAATATATGTTCCCTTATCAATAAAATAGATATTGATTTAGTTTTTTTTTTTTTTATTACAACAGATATTACTTTTTCTTAAATTTAATCATTTATAATTTTGGTCTAAATTTTAAAGTCCAATCGACGGTCTTTGTGGACGGTCTCCAAGACCACTTTTGTTGATTATGATATATTCATTTTATGATTCTTGTTGATGTTTTAAGCATATGAGGATGGTCACACTACTACCATATATGTTACTCTATGAATATTTTCATCATGTATCCCTTTTGTTTTTGAAATCCTTAGAAATTTTATCGCCAAGTCACTTCTTCCGGGCTTAAGCAGAGCATGTAAAATTACTGGCTGTCATAAGCTTTTACAAGAAACACACTCTCTGGATTTGAACCTAAGACCTCAATATGAGATCCTGAGCCCTACACCACAAAGTTACGCCCCTTGGAGATTTCATCATGTATCATATGTTACTGCTCTACTCACAAATAACTTATTTGCAAGTATACAACTTTTAAAATTAGAAAAAAAAAATCATTTCCAAAACTTAAGGTAAAGTTCATCTCCAATTCCTACTACACTTTTGATGTATTTATGTACTCATAATCGTAATGGTTTGTAATCAGAATGAGGTGAAATCATAATAGATTGAAATCAGAACGGTGAATCATGATAATTTATTAAATTAATTGTAGGAATCGTAATAAGAATCAAATAATAATCTCATTAATGTGTTTACTTTGTCTAATAATCGAAATGAATCTTTAATACATTACAAAAATATTCTTAGTTTAAACTATTGGTTAAAATTTATTTATTAATTCATCAATTAACCCTAACTTTTGGGAATGAGATTCATGAGATGGAATAATCCTTGGGCTTACCCACTTTTCACTCTAATTCACAAGTCATTTTCAAAAGGGATAAAAAAAAACTCCAATAAACACACTATTTGTTTAAGAGAAATGTTAACGAGTGTCATAAGATCACTCATTATGAATTTATTTTATGAAAGTTTTGATGGGAAAAAGAGAAAAAATAATTAATATTTTGATAATTTTTGTCATTTCCATAAAAATAATGTAAAATTTTTCCTAAAATAAATTTTTAATAAATATCATAAAAGCACTAATTAACATGACCTCTTATTTAATTCCCATAAAAACACATACTACTTGGGTTTTGAAATATTTCATTTAATATTTATAATCCCAAAATGTCATTGGGTCATCAAGACATCTTTGCGTACGATGAAACTTCCTAGAATCCATATTTCTAGCATTAACTTTAAAGTTTTTTTTTTTTTTTTTTTTTTTTTTTTTTTTTTTTTTTTTAATCAAATTTATCTCTAGCTTATAAAACCCGTGGCAAGTCATGTGAATATATATTATTATTAAAATAAAGTCCTTCATTCATGCAAAATTGGGCACAAAATGTGAAGAAATCATTTATTAGCTTCAATTGTTTATATATCAATAAATTAAATGACGAATGTGCACTCTGTCCTTTTGTTTTGTAAAGTTTTGGTTAAAATATAAAGTCGGTGGAAAAAATTAGTTGAATTATTTTAATGGAATAGATGGTTGGTTCACATAGAGGGGTTCCGAATTTTGAGATTTTATATGAGTTTTTAAAGTGTGATTGATATTAAATCGAAAAAAAAATTGTAGATTTTTTATTGTTGAATACTTCGTATTTAGGCTAAATTTATCGGTAAAATTAAACAACAAATAAATAATATAGCACAATTGATTTTAGATTCGGCACTCATAATTTTGGACAAACCAACCATACATCTGTCTTAACTGTCACCAAAGCCGGCCATATTTTCATACCTAGAAGCACCTTAAAAACAAACCTAAATGTATCTTGAATTATAATTCTAATAAATTAATTCCAAACCAAATAATTTATTTATTTATTTTATAAAAAAAAATCATCTTAATATTCTCTTATATTGTTGAAAGTAGCCCCTCTGAGTAAGCTTTGTGGCTCCGAATGTAATATGACATTTTTGGTTCTTTTTAACATTATAGCCGTTGGGCAAAAGATAAAACAGCTTGTGGTTAAAGCAGAAGCTATATTTATGTTTTTCAAAGTCCAGAAGCTTCCAGATGATCAAAGTTTCATAATTAATCTATGATTTTTCGTAATTGAAGAGCTAAAATTGATTCCTTTTGCTTTATACTTTTTGAACACTCATTGAGTTCACACAATTTAAGTAAAAATAACAATTAAAATTTACCAATTCACCAAATAATAAATAGTTATCTACCATTGAAATATATAAAATTAATAGTTGAGTATTTAATAGATCAAGAGTAATCGTTAACAGAAATAAATATCCCTAGGACGAATGGGCCAAAAAGACGACGCATCTAAGGACGAAAAAAGACGGCATATCTAAGGACGAAAAGGGATGGCGTCGGGACGAAGAAGGATTCGGCCCAGGAAGACTTAATTCAGGACG
The DNA here is from genome assembly GCA_019454045.1 of Zanthoxylum bungeanum. NCBI lineage: Eukaryota > Viridiplantae > Streptophyta > Magnoliopsida > Sapindales > Rutaceae > Zanthoxylum > Zanthoxylum bungeanum. Next base: position 41,821 of record SKCR01005949.1, on the reverse strand, counting down.
ATTCAAGAAATGGGCAAAGAATCATGAGCGAAGAAAAAGACACTTCCAAAACGGTTGACCAGTTATGGAGCAGTTACACGCACGAAAGTGGCAACCCCCCGTGATTTAGTAAGTTACCCAACAGTTACACGCACGATCCAACAGTTGCTCACACGACCCAGTAGTTACATATACGCATAAAACGTGGGGGTTTAGTGAGATGAAGACAGCGGAACCGCTCGAACGTTTGGTGAAGTAATGGACTCTAAAAGACTCAAGTGTAGAAAGAAGCAGAGGAGGACAAAATGAAGACTCAGAATGAGTAAGTAGTTTAATTTCTTAGTTTTGTAATATGTATAACTGTAATTTGTGTACTTGTTCTTGGAAATAATGGAAGCAAAAGTAAATTACATAATATGAATATGGCTTTGATAGTGTAGTCACTGTCCTTAAGGAATTAATGCTCCCACTATAAGTGCTTCCGTGTTTATGGTAGTATCCCTCAATGATTTCTACAAAGCCTAATCAGAAATTCTAGATAGCAAATCTGGAATTTATCCCAATAACACAAAAATGAGTTGTAGAGAAAGAGAGAAGATTTTCTAATATATTGAATTCTGGAATTTCATTAGTATTTATAAACCTTAGGCAACCCTTAGCAAGTGACATATCCTTTCCAATTAAACTGTCATAATAGTTATTCAAAATTAATTAAAATAATATATAATATTAATTCATAACCAAATTTATGTTTCCATCCAAAATTCCCATCAATCAATTTGAATCAAATTGGTGCAATAAATATATTTAAATACATATTTCCTTTTATAACTTTTAGATATATGATTCATTTATTCTCTTTTCTTCTCATAACTTAATCACTAACTATCTAACACTTGTGCCCCTTGGAGGCATTTTCTTGAAATTAAACATCTCTTTCTGAGACCGTGTCTCAAGAGGTTTGAAACTTACATGCGTATTGACAAAAAATTATGCAAACAGTAATATCAATTATAAAATATATTCATACAAATTTTAGGTCTCTCGTGCTTCATTTTAGTTTGTACGGTACTTTATTCAATGTTAATTTATTATTATGTGGTGTCGATTGATGTTAATCAAGTAAAATTTCAAGCTCACATCAAGTTGGAGAGAGGTCTAATTTTTAACCGATTCCATGAAATAAAAAAGAGTTGCTAAGCATTCCCTACATCTAGGTATATTTGTAATTAGTTCCAGTTAAATTGACTTGTGTTTTATTTGGTATTTCGATAAAAATGTGTGGTGAATAAACGAATAGTTGATAAACAATGAAGTGTGATTTTATTGTATTTTAATAAAATGATTCTGGTGGGTTTTTTTAATTTTTTTTTTTGTTGGTAAATAAAAATAAAAACTTAACTATTGTAAAATTTGATTTTTTTTTTTTAACATTGAAAACTCTACCTCCAAATCATCTGACCCGGACTTAAGTGAAACAGATAAAACCCATGACAAATTTTTTTTTTTAACACACCCTATGGAATTAAACACAGGACCTGAAGGTCGGATACTGAACCTTACACTACCAAGCCACACCCATTAAGAATCACAATAATTTATCGTAATTTGTTATCACTGGTCAAATAGTTAAAAATTACATTTCGACCTAACACACAATTTTATTATTTCATCATGTATTTATAGGCAGTGTGTGCAGTAAAAGTTGTGTTGAAAAATAGTGTTTGTTACCTTCAAATTGTTAGGTATGACCTAATTGAAGTCCAATTGAATCATGGGCTTTGCGCTGATTGTCGTTCTACAATTTGGGTATACACAAATGTCGTGCTTTGTTAGAATCTTTCAACTCTTTTTATATTTGTGTAAATTCTCAATCATGGTGCAATATACATGTGTTTTTTCTCTTAATTTCTAAAAAATATCCCAAAAAAATATATATGTCCCCCATTTATATAGAGAATTTTTAGGTGGAGATGTCAACACGAGTTCAATTATGGGATGATTATTGGTTATGTATGATGTACACCTCTCATAATGTATTTTGATATATTATGTGTAATAACATATGTTATTATGCATGCTCAATTAATCATACGTGTTGAGGTAAGTGAATTGCTATTAAAGTTCATTAATATCGAAAAGTGATAAAAGTGACATCATGCTTTCTATGGCATTATGAGCTATCCCGGAGCATTTTGGAGTATTCCAGTTTAAGTCCATGGTACTTCCAATATGCTCTGAAGATTTCTGATGTGAAGTTATCTCGAAGTTGGTACTGATCAGACTATATTTGGTTTGGAGTCACGCCACTTTGGATTCAAGTTATGACTTTTATGGTCAAACTCTGGTTTACCCCATATGTCTTCAGGCTTCGAGGTTGAATTATTCTGAAGTCATGTTCTTCTCAGGAGTCAATTAGGTTTTGGGGATGATCTCAAACTCTTCATGTCTACTAGTACAATAGTATCATGACATGTGTCATCTTTATAGTATACTTTTTAATGTTTATAGAAATTTCACTGAGTTGATGAAGATTTTTCTTTACGTTGACATGTGTCTCTGATTGCAAAATTATTTATTAGTACTTATAGGAGGCTTCATGAGTGGGCTGTCCTTGTTGATTTCATAATTTCTTTTAATAATATACTAATAAAATGTTTAGCCAATTAATATTATAAGGGAAAATTAAAATTTAACCACTCATTTAATAAAATCAGGTCTCTTTTGCATGCATAATTAATAGAGTAGGATGGAAGCTTCCTGCATCGGAATGTTAGATTACTAGATTAGGCATTTCAACACCAATGAAGCACCGACAGAACAGTGGCATGGATACTGGGGTTGACGCGTAAATTACACAAGTCCAGCTAAGTCCACACACGTGTACGGATTCTTTTTCATATAATTATTTTATTTTAAACGGTGATAGATGAATTATATAATGCGTTTGACACATTGTATTGTATTTTTTATTATCGTATATATTATTGTAGAATGTTTGACATTACACTGTAATATATTAAAATTATTTGTTATTTTAATATTAATATTTTTTAAATATTTTTTAATTTTAATTTTTTAATAGTATTAAATATTATTAATATTAATTAAATATTTTTATATTTTAATAATATTTTAATAATAATTTTTCAATATTAATATTCTAATTTTAATATAAATAACATAATATTGATGATTATATATTTTCTTTTTAATTTTTAGTGCAATACACAATAATTTCACCCCTCCCCATATCCTTCGTTAATACGGTGTATGCAGTATTAAATAATATATTACGAGATGGATAACATTGTTTTCAAACACTATATTACATTAAGTTAATATTATAATGGGTCCTAATGATGTGTAATGGTGCGTGCCAAACTCACCCAATGTGTATATAATTAAAATTTTAAACTAATCTGGAGAAGTTGAGTATAAATATAATTAATTAATTTAATTTAAAATTTTAATTTAAAATTACAATTTAACTATAGTTATATATTAAATGAGTACTCATCTAGTACATATATCATTATTATTTTACTTTTATTGTATTTTTCAAATCTTTGACGTGTATAATTTATTTTTTAATACTGTTTATTATTATTAAAAAGTTACAATAAACAGTTAATTTTTCATTAATCACTTACTTTGGTAACATTTTTTTCACAACTATTATCATTGCAATTAGATTCTTCTTCGTTTATATAGATTAAATAAATAAAATACGTGACTGAAAGTTGTCTTATGTATTATAAATTAGCTCCAAAATTATTATGTCTCACGTACTTAATATTGACTTTTGTTATAAGCATATTCTTACCAAAATCACAACGTTATACATTTTTAATCACATTACTTATCTCAGTCACATTATCGACTATTAGTTATATAGTCATAATAGTATTTTTAATGAGTAGATAAGTCATGCCATTGCCAAACACATTTAAAAAAAAAATCACATTAAGTTTAAGGACAAATTTGGCAATTTTCTTCAAAAATAAGCTGGCAACAGAGGAAAAAAATGCTCATACGGCAATATGTGGCGGTGATTCCAAACAAAATGATGCGATTGGCTGGATTCACAACTATTGTTTTGTCTGTAATGGGGCCCGTCCAATGACAATGCGTCGCAGACCACACATTATAGAAATTGAGACTGTTTTTACTCACCCGTCGGTGACTTACTTTACTGAATCTCACTAGATCTGCGCAGTAGAATTCTATCATAAATTGAGAAAATTTAAGACACGGAGATATCACGTTATTCATATAATAATTTATTATTATATATATATTAAAATATTAAAAATAAATATTAAATTATATAAATTATTTATTAATTTATTGATAATATTAAATTATTATCATATTTTGGATTCAAAAACGTGTAAAACAGTACGACAGGTCCCACACGGAAAGTTAGGAAACCGGTAAGTGGGAAATCTATTGAATGGAAAGTAGAATAACAAAAGTCGAGGGCATCTAAAATTAGAAAGTTAAGATTCATATTACAACTTTGCCACTATCTTTTTTCTTGGAACATTCTCTTTCTTTCTTTTTTTTTTCTTTTCTATTTGTTTTTTTTTTTTCAAATCGATAGGAATTCTTAAAAGGAAATTTAGAATATATATATTTATATTTTATAAAATCTAAATATTTTTAAGTATTCTCCTCATATCACGTGGCGGGTTTCATATGAAAATTAGGAAATTTAGTAAATAAAAAATCATATTACAATAAAAATACATACTATTATTTATAAGAATTTTATTATAACAAAAAAAACTATTATAATATCCTATTAAAATAACAAAAATAATATTAAAATATCTACAATTAATCTAATCTTTACAATTAATTTTTATTATTCAATTATAAAATTAAAATTTTTATATTATTAAATTAAAAAAATAAAAAAAATAAATTATTAACATAAGAAAGCTATTACAATATAAAAACATAATATACTATCAAAGTAAAAAAAAAAACCTATTAATTTAATTAATTAATATTTAATTTATTATTATTTATAAAATTAAATAAATAAATCTATTATAGTAAGAAAAAAATATTATAATCTCTCATTAAAATTAAAAAAATATATATGTGATAATTAATCTCTACAATTAACTTCTACATTCAAATTTTTTATTATTAAATTAAAATACCTTTATAATTAATTATTTGTGAAACAACAAATATGTTATAATAAACATACATATTATAATTTTATGATAATTGTATTATCATAATAAAACATATTATATTATCATATATAATTAATAAATACTATTGAATTATAAAATTAAGTTAATAAATATATTAAGTAATAACTCTATTATAGCAATAAAACATATTATACTATCCGATTAATTTATGATAATCCTTTAATTTCAAATTACTAAGGTTTCATTTTAGTATAAATGAATAAGGTTTTTTTCTTTGCTTGGTCAATAACTCCAAATCCCAACTATTCATTAGTTGAAGTGAAAGACAACTTAATTTGTATTGAAATAATATATAGACCCAAGTTTTTTTCCGACAATATATTAGCTTTAGTTGTATAAATTAGTATTTTATTAATATATATATATATATATGTTAAATATTTTTAAACTTTCTCATCGCGTCACATGACACTTAATATTTACAATTATTTTTTTGAAAAATATAAAATAAAAATAAAAATTGAAAAGAAAAAGAAAAAAGAAAAAATAATTACAATATAAAAAATATAATCTTATTAATAAATAAAAAAATCTAAATAGTTGCCGCCCACAAAATCTATTAATTTTGTGGATTTCAAATCTATTGTTATTTTTATTTTATTTTGAATTATTTCTATAAGAGCCAAATTTGGTCTAAGGGTAAAACTGTCTTTCACCTTAAGCCCATTATAGGCCCGAAACCAAAGCCCAAAGAATTATGTATTTGATTACAATTAAAATCATAAAGCATGACACTCCACTTAAACTAACTCTAGCACTAATCCCCACCACTCCACTTAACCTAACTCTAGCACTAATCCCCACCACTCCGCTCAACCTAATCTAGCACTAATCCCCACCACTCCACTTAACCTAACTTTAGCACTAATCCTCACTTACTCCAAAACCATTACACCAAACCTCAGATCATGTTTTATCTATAAATATGAAAAGAATACGGGAAGAAGGCATTCAAGTCTCATTTCTCTCACCCTAACACTTCATGCTCTTAATCCTTGATCCCCTCATATATTACACAGCCCTCACGGCCAAACAAAGGAAGTATAGGTAATATTCAACCTTGCTTTCCCACTTTACAAATTTATTTCATGCCACTGACTTGGGCGTCGGAGTATACCCGGTATCCACCACACCGGTGGTAGCCTACTCTCGTCTACTCTACTTTGTTTTTTGCAGGATTGCTAGTGCCCAACTTACAAATTCTGATTGAGGACCCTTGGCGAATTCCGGAGTCCACAATTTGGCGCCCACCGTGGGGCCCTAGCAATAATTTGCAGACAAAGGCTTTCCACCCTACAAACACTCACTGCTTAGTCAATCATGACTTCAAGCAATGAACAAACACCTGATCCAGTGGCATCACAATTGACCATACTACAAGACAGATTGAAAGCTTTGGAAGAAGAGAATTTTACGTTTCGTAGTTCCAACATAAACCTCCAAAAACAGTTGGAAACTACTTTCATCACCCACACAGCTTCACAATACATCAGAACAACACAACAACCGGATCACTCCAGCTAACCTTCAAGGAGCATTTGACGAAACAACAGACGACGTTCCATCAAATGGTGAGAACCAGAGGAACTTACCAAGTTCACCGGTCAACCAAGCCCAGCAAATTGTCATCACAATGAGAAAGGAAATGAAAGAATTTAAAGAAGCTATTATGTCCAGTCTACCAGGGGTGAAACTCCCAATGAAGAAGAGTAGAGCTGGAACCATTTCAGATACCCCTTTCATTGAGGCAATAACATCTGTTGAGCTACCACGGAAGTTCAGCCCACCAGACATGAAGTTATACGATGGATCCACTGACCCAGACGACCATGTCATTCATTATAAATACAAAATGATGTCAACAGGCTTAGCTCCTCATCAATGGGAAGCTGGAATGTGCAGAGGATTTGGAGAAACTTTGGGTGGTCCAGCTCTTACATGGTTCATCAACCTACCATACAGATCCATCAAATCTTATCAACAATTAGCAGACAAATTTGTTGAACATTTCGCCAGCTCTTGCAAACTTGAAAAAACTACTGATGATCTTAGTGCCATCCTACAACGGAGGGGAGAATCATTGCGAAGCTATGTTGCTCGATTTAACAAAGAAAGAATAACAATTCCAGACCTTCATCAACCAACAGCTGTGGAGGCTTTCAGGAACGGGTTACTTTGTGAAAGTGGACTCTACAAAAAGCTGACCAAGTTCCGGTGCTACACGATGGACCAGGTTATGGCTCGAGCCCAAGTCGAGATCAGGTGGGAAGAAGATAAAAGGAATAAAAGGAAAGACATTTCCTCCAACATGCAAAGCGAAAGAACAGCCCATTCTACCAAACGACATAAAGAATTTACAAATATGATGCCTAAGCGTCATTCGGAGAAATGGAACCACCCAAGGAAAGAACATCAGCCCCTCCAAAAAGGTTTTGATCAAAGACCTCCACCATACAGAGCTCGAGAAACAATTCAGATGGAGAAACCCAGACTTCCAGACTACAATTTTTCTATATCTCCGGGAGAATTAGTCTTGGTACTTAAAAAGATGGGAAATGAAGTGAAGTGGCCACCACGCAACAGAGAAAGTTTCAAAAATAAAGACACAAACAAATGGTGTGAGTTCCATCGAGACTACGGCCATACCACAGCTGAATGTGTGGCGTTGAGATTGGAAGTACTTGAGTTGTTGAACAAAGGGTTTTTAAGGGATCTACTTACGGAGAAGGGGCAAGCTACTTTAGCTCAGAGGAACGAGAAGGATGGACATGGGGAAGCACCAATTCAACCTCCACCAATTGATAACACCGTGAATTTCATTTCAGGAGGATCAGAGATTAGTGGAGTATCATATTCAGCTGCCAAACGACATTCCAGGGCAATTGTGTCAAGCCTTCAACATTCCACGACGTCTTTGAAAAAATGGTTACAAACCTAATAATGGAGTTTCCAGACGACATCAACTCTGGTAGCATGAACCCTCATCATGACGCCTTAGTAATCTCTCTACAGGTGGCAAATTTCATGATCAAACGAGTTCTGATAGATACAGGATCCTCAGCCAACATCATCTTTACAACAGCCTTGGCAGACATGGGAGCTGAATTAGAGAAAGTTAACAAAAGGACGACTGTGTTGATTGGATTCAGTGGTGAACAAAAATTTACTTTGGGAGAAATAAGCCTTCCAGTCTACGCAGGGGGAATCAACAAAATGACAACCTTCCTAGTCCTGGATTGTCCTTCAGCCTACAATCTAATTATTGGGAGGCCATGGATTCATGAAATGAGGGCAGTATCGTCCACCTATCATCAAACTCTAAAGTTTCCTACAAAGTGGGGATTCAAGAGATAAGGGGAGATAGAGTTGCTTCCAGAGGATGCTACCAAACAACAATGAAGGCAAAAGTCCATTCAGCATAGCAATTACAGAACGAACCTCACTCGCAGGAGCCCACACTTCCAAATATTGAAGAATTGGATGAGGTTCAAATCCATGACAAATATGCAGACCATAAAACTCAAATTGGAGCAAATCTAGATCCCAGACTACGGAGCAGACTTAAGTGAATTTTTGCGAAAACAACATGACCAGTTCGCTTGGTCGCATGAAGACATGACTGGGATTGACCCCAGCTTGATTACTCATCAACTCCATGTGGATCCAGACTATCCTCCAATCAGACAGAAAAGAAGGAAGTTTGCCCCAGAAAGAAACCAGATCATTGATGAAGAAATCCAAAAATTGTTACAAAATGGTGCCATTAAAGAAGTTCAATTTCCAGCCTGGTTAGCCAATGTGGTGGTGGTACGAAAGAAGAATGGAAAATGGAGAGTTTGTATCGACTTCACAGATTTGAACAAAGCATGCCCAAAAGATTCATTCCCATTGCCTCATATTGATCAAATGGTTGATGCTACAGCTGGACACGAATTGCTAAGTTTTATGGATGCATATTCTGGGTACAATCAAATCCTTATGCATCCAAACGACCAAGAGAAAACAGCTTTCATGACCAATAGGGGCATATTCTGTTACAAGGTAATGCCCTTTGGTCTCAAAAATGCAGGTGCTACATATCAGAGAATGGTCAATAAAATGTTCTCGCAACAGATTGGAAGAACAATGGAGGTGTATGTAGACGACATGTTGGTGAAATCATCGAAATCTGATCAGCATCTACAACATCTGGAAGAAGCATTCAAGGTGATGAATAGGTATGGGATGAAATTGAATCCAACAAAATGTGCGTTTGGAGTGCTTCGGGAAATTCTTGGGATATGTCGTTACACAACGAGGGATTGAGGCAAATCCAGATCAAATCAGGTCCATACTTGAAATCCTTCTCCAACCTGCCCAAAGGAAGTTATGCGACTTGCAGGGAGAATTGCTGCGTTGAACAGATTCATCTCCAAGTCGACAGACAAAAGTTTCATGTTCTTTTCAGCCATCAAAAAGACAAAAAACTTGAATGGACTCCAGCCTGCGAACAAGCTCTAAAAGAGCTAAAGCAGTACTTAACATCACCACCATTGTTGTCAAAACCACTCGACAATGAAAGGTTATTCCTGTATTTGGGAGTGTCAGACCAAGCAGTGAGCGCTGTTTTGATTCGAGAAGAGAACGGCACCCAACTTCCAGTCTACTATGTAAGCAAAGCATTACTTGATGCGGAGTCACGATATTTGCATTTGGAGAAATTGGTACTAGCCTTGGTAATGTCTGCCAGGAAGCTACGACCATACTTTCAAGGGCATCCTATCACAGTTTACTCGGAGTACCCCTTGAGGAGCATACTACACAAGCCAGAGTTGACTGGAAGATTAACAAAATGGGCTGTCGAATTAGGAGAACACGACATCACATACCAGCCCAGAACAGCAATCAAATCTCAAGCCTTGGCTGACTTTGTAGCTGATTTCAGTCCAACTCAGAATCTCTTGGAAGGTACCGGAGTCAATTCAATCCAATCTGATTCACTTTGGAAACTTTCAGTCGACGGTTCTAGCAATAAGAAAGGGTGCGGCCTTGGCATAGTGATCACTACTCCTGATGGGGACATACTACAACAAGCAATTAAATGTGGATCCCGAGTTACGAACAATGAAGCAGAATATGAAGCTTTGATAGCAGGAATCAGCTTGGTCAAAGAGCTTGGGGGAAGAAGAATCGAAGTGAAATCAGACTCCCAATTGATAGTGAATCAGCTCCAAGGTTCATATCAGGCACGAGACCCTCAAATGTTATCCTACTTGCAGAAAGTTAAAGAAGTCCAGGCGACATTTCAGGAATTCAACATAACTCAGGTTTCAAGAAGTGAAAACACTCAGGCGGACGCATTGGCTACCCTTGGGTCGACGATGCATGGGGACAAACTACAATCAATTCCAGTAGTGTATTTAAATTGGCCATCAATTTGGAAGGAGAACAAGGAGATCAGCACCATCACTTCAGACGACTCGTGGATGACACCAATCATGAAATATTTGCAAGATGGACTGCTTCCCGAAGATAGAAATGAAGCAAGAAAGATTCAAAGGCAAGCAGCAAGATTCACCATATTTAATGGACAACTATTGAAAAGGTCGTTCTCTGGACCCTACTTGAAGTGCCTTACTCCTGATCAAGCACAACATGTATTATCAGAATTGCACGAAGGAGAATGCGGGAATCATTCTGGAGGACGAAGCCTTGCCTCACGCGCCCATTCGACTGGGTATTATTGGCCAACTATGAGAATTGATTCAGTCAATTACACGAAGAAGTGTGAAAAGTGTCAGAGATTCGCTCCTATTCCACATCTTCCACCAGAAAAGCTGAATCCTCTCCTATCCCCATGGCCGTTCATGAAGTGGGGAATGGATATTGTAGGGAAGCTACCAACCGCCCCTGGACAACGAGTCTACATGCTAGTCTTGACAGATTATTTTTCAAAGTGGATTGAAGCAGACTCCTTTGCCAAAATACGAGATAAAGAAGTTCAAACATTTGTCTGGAAAAACATCATATGTCGTTCGGCATCCCCAAGGAGATTGTAACAGATAATGGCTCCCAGTTTATTAGCCGACATTTTCAAGACTTTTGTAAAAATTAGGGGATCAAGTTAAGTTTTTCTACCCCACGCTTTCCACAAGCTAATGGGCAAGCGAGTCTTCTAACAAGACACTTTTGAATACTTTGAAGAAAAGATTGGAGAAAGCGAAAGGATCATGGGCAGACGAGCTTCTGGAGTATTGTGGTCCTACAGAACGACTATCCGTTCTTCCACTAGAGAAACTCCTTCTCTTTGGCATTGGAACAGAGGCAGTAATTCCAATCGAAGAAACCATTCCTTCTCTACGCTACCAGTACTCTGGAGATGAGGCAAATCAACAGTTGATGTATATGAATCTAGACACAATCGACGAAAAACGAGAAAAGGCCAACCATACGACTTGCATCTCATCGACAAAGAATGGCGAGAATTTTAACAAGAATGTGAGGAGTAGAACTTTTCAAGAAGGAGATTGGGTACTACGAAAAGTTTTCCAAAATACGAAGGAAATTGGAGATGGGAAATTGGGGCCAAACTGGGAAGGTCCATATGTCATCACTAAAGTTATTGGACACGGAGCCTACAAATTACAAACAACCGAAGGGAGGCAAATTCACAACAGTTGGAATGCAATTCATCTTAAGCGATTTTATTGGTAATTTATGCGTGCATTTATTTAAATTTGAAAGTTCAAATTGTTTTACTGCTTTACGTATTGTGATTCGACTTAATAACAAGACCCGTTTGAAATATTATCCCAAAATATCATTAAGTCATTAAAATTGTTTTACAAATGCGATAAAATAAAAATTAAAATTACAAAAGAGCTTTAAATTTCTGGAGTAGCTTCTTCCTGAATGCGTTCAGCAGCAACTTCGGGTGCAGGAATATCTTGAACTTGAATAGTTGGCTCGATTCCATTCGACTGAATTCTTCACTCTTCTTATCCATTTCTTGAACTTCAGCCGCTTCCTCGCCAACAATTACTTCTCTCTCAACCACTTTCGAGTCGACCTCATCACCTTTCTCTTCCACATCACCTTCGTTTGTAAAGGAAATTCCTGCAAATAGTTGATCATACTGTTGAATCCATTTCTCTGGTTCCCAAACTCCTGTCTTCCCATCAAGGAAATCCTTCATCAGATGACTGCGTTCTTTCATCATAGATTCAGGAGCAATCCCATAATGATCCAAAATTTCCCAAGCTAACCTCGGAATAGGGAATCTAAGCCCATTAGAAAACGGTACTACATAAAAACCAATCCATCCGGGAATTTTATAATCGATCCTTTCAGACGGCAAGGGCACCCTCAGTTCCATTGATCTAGGAAATCTATACTTAATCCTAATTTCTATCAGCAAACTAGCCGTCATTCGACTAGCTGGGTTCTGGTTAGTATGTTGGTAGGCTCACTTGTGCTCACCCCTCCACTAATTCCTCGACAGCTGCCAATGATCTAATAGGAATTGCCTGCAACGGGATTTCATGCGACAAGACGGTTACAGGTCCTTTCTCGAATAACTCTTGACGCGACCATTCCCTTAATGATTTTTCTTCTGTCGATTCACTCGATGATGATCCTACGAATGTATCGATCTGTTCTCCTAAACTTTCTAAAGAGTCTCCACTCGACATATTCTAATGAACGAGTCTACAAACAAATAATTCTAAGATTTGGGTTCCTTAAAGATCAAATCCTACTCCTATCTCCAAACACAAATCCACCAAATAACGTATGATTCTAAAGATCAAACAACCTAATTTAGCTTAGAACAGATTGAAGCTACTCTACGAATATTCAAAGCAAATGAAGAACGCGAAGAGAGTGTAAAGAAGTACCTTGAAGCCTTGAAGTTCTCTCCCAAATCGTAAATCTTGTGAATGAAACAAATGAACCCATCAAGCCACTCTTATACTACTTCTTTTGGCGGTTCATTTCCCGCCAAAAGACTCCTCGTTATTTGCGTTAGGTTTTATTTCGTGAAGCGACACGTGGAAGATCTAGAAAATATAAAATTTTTGATGAATTCTTACACCACTTGCTCTCAACAAAATTCTCTTCATGACTGCCTTCACCATTTGACACGACATCATTAGATATGAAGGACGCTTTCATTCAAGAAAAATTAATTGAGCAATTCCCGGTGCATGCCTTATAATCACTCGACAAATGATAATTGGGCAATTCCTGAATCAGTGTTTGGTTCAGTCGACCAAGGGACAATCCCCATGACTCATGTCGAGTCAAGTATACTTCTGAACCACCGTTTGGTTCAGTCGACAAGGGACATCCCCATGACTCATGTCGAGTCAAGTAAACTCCTGAACCACCGTTTGGTTCAGTCGACAAGGGACATTCCCCTGGACTCATGTCGAGTCAAGTATACTCCTGAATCATTGTTTGGTTCAGTCGACCAAGGGTCAATCCCCATGACTCATGTCGAGTCAAGTAAACTCCTGAACCACCGTTTGGTTCAGTCGACAAGGGACAATCCCCATGACTCATGTCGAGTCAAGTAAACTCCTGAACCACCGATTGGTTCAGTCGACAAGGGACATTCCCCTAGACTCATGTCGAGTCAAGTAAACTCCTAAACCACCGATTGGTTCAGTCGACAAGGGACATTCCCCTGGACTCATGTCGAGTCAGGTAAACTCCTGAACCACCGTTTGGTTCAGTCGACAAGGGACATTCCCCTGGACTCATATCGAGTCAAGTAAACTCCTGAACCACCGATTGGTTCAGTCGACAAGGGACATTCCCTTAGACTCATGTCGAGTCAAGTAAACTCCTAAACCACCGATTGGTTCAGTCGACAAGGGACATTCCCCTGGACTCATGTCGAGTCAGGTAAACTCCTGAACCACCGTTTGGTTCAGTCGACAATGGGACATTCCCATGGACTCATGTCGAGTCAAGTAAACTCCTGAACCACCGATTGGTTCAGTCGACAAGGGACATTCCCCTAGACTCATGTCGAGTCAAGTAAACTCCTGAACCACCGATTGGTTCAGTCGACAAGGGACATTCCCCTGGACTCATGTCAAGTCAAGTAAACTCCTGAACCACCGTTTGGTTCAGTCGACAAGGGACATTCCCCTAGACTCATGTCGAGTCAAGTAAACTCCTGAACCACCGTTTGGTTCAGTCGACAAGGGACATTCCCCTAGACTCATGTCGAGTCAAGTAAACTCCTGAACCACCGTTTGGTTCAGTCGACAAGGGACATTCCCCTAGACTCATGTCGAGTCAAGTAAACTCCTGAACCACCGTTTGGTTCAGTCGACAAGGGACATTCCCCTGGACTCATGTCGAGTCAAGTATACTCTTGAACCACCGTTTGGTTCAGTCGACAAGGGACATTCCCCTAGACTCATGTCGAGTCAAGTAAACTCCTGAACCACCGTTTGGTTCAGTCGACAAGGGACATTCCCCTGGACTCATGTCGAGTCAAGTATACTCCTGAATCATTGTTTGGTTCAGTCGACCAAGGGTCAATCCCCATGACTCATGTCGAGTCAAGTAAACTCCTGAACCACCGTTTGGTTCAGTCGACCAATGGTCAATCCCCATGACTCATGTCGAGTCAAGTAAACTCCTGAACCACCGATTGGTTCAGTCGACAAGGGACATTCCCCTAGACTCATGTCGAGTCAAGTAAACTCCTGAACCACCGATTGGTTCAGTCGACAAGGGACATTCCCCTGGACTCATGTCAAGTCAACTAAACTCCTGAACTACCGTTTGGTTCAGTCGACAAGGGACATTCCCCTAGACTCATGTCGAGTCAAGTTGGACTCCTGAACCTGCATTTGTTTCAGTCGACAAAGGGACATTCCCCATGACTCTAGTCGAGTCAAGATTAGACTCCTGAAACCGCATTGGTTCAGTCGACAAAGGGACATTCCCCTGGACTCATGTCGAGTCAAGTTGGACTCCTGAACCTGAATTTGTTTCAGTCGACAAAGGGACATTCCCCATGACTCTAGTCGAGTCAAGATTAGACTCCTGAAACCGCATTTGGTTCAGTCGACAAAGGGACATTCCCCTGGACTCATGTCGAGTCAAGTTGGACTCCTGAACCCGCATTTGGTTCAGTCGACAAAGGGACATTCCCCATGACTCTTGCCGAGTCAAGTGGGACTCCTAAACATATATTCGGTTCAGTTGACCAGAGAATGTTCCCCATTACTTATGTCGAGTCAAATGTATCCATGGATCTTCAAACTCATCAGACGACCAAGAACCAATTACCATAAGTCAAGTCAGAAGGACTAAGACTTCGATACATTCTTGTTACGTGCTTTTGTGATTAGTATCATTTGACATAAACGTCTATACTCTCTAAGACAAAACTTCTTTGACTTAGAGAGTAAGGGACAAACTGTAAGAGCCAAATTTGGTCTAAGGGTAAAACTGTCTTTCACCTTAAGCCCATTATAGGCCCGAAACCAAAGCCCAAAGAATTATGTATTTGATTACAATTAAAATCATAAAGCATGGCACTCCACTTAAACTAACTCTAGCACTAATCCCCACCACTCCACTTAACCTAACTCTAGCACTAATCCCCACCACTCCGCTCAACCTAACTCTAGCACTAATCCCCACCACTCCACTTAACCTAACTTTAGCACTAATCCTCACTTACTCCAAAACCATTATCACCAAACCTCAGATCATGTTTTATCTATAAATATGAAAAGAATACGGGAAGAAGGCATTCAAGTCTCATTTCTCTCACCCTAACACTTCATGCTCTTAATCCTTATCCCCTCATATATTACACAGCCCTCACGGCCAAACAAAGGAAGTATAGGTAATATTCAACCTTGCTTTCCCACTTTACAAATTTATTTCATGCCACTGACTTGGGCGTCGGAGTATACCCGGTATCCACCACACCGGTGGTAGCCTACTCTCGTCTACTCTACTTTGTTTTTTGCAGGATTGCTAGTGCCCAACTTACAAATTCTGATTGAGGACCCTTGGCGAATTCCGGAGTCCACAATCTTTAGCGTCTAAATTTAAGCCGACGCTAAAAATAGGACATTTAGTGTCGAATCACCTATTTTGACGCTAAAACAATAACAATTAGCGTCGAATTTAATGTTTCGACGCTAAATATAGATTAAAATGTAGAATGCCACAAACCCTTCTCCCCCTCTATTTTTTCTCCCATTCTCTTCATTTTCATCCTCTGAAATCTCAGAATCTGTCCTCTGCAACCTCACAACTCTTCTACAAATTTTCAATAAAATTGTAATCAATTTTCCATAAGATAAATCTTCTTTTATATTTCTTTATTATTTTTCAATTTTTATTATTATATTTATTATATATTTTTTGTTAGTGGTTTATGGTTCATATATGTAGATTAAGTTAATTAATTAACAAAATAGAATTTCTCTGTAAACTATTTACTTTATCAACTAAATATATATGTATATGCTTAAATAAATAATTAATGAATTATTAATGTTGATGAGTGTAATATGATATTTAATAATTATATTATTATATTTAGGTATTTCGCTGAAATGGATAGAAATTGGATGAGCTCGCTGGATAGATTGAGTGTTGAATATCGTAATGAAGTGTATGAGTTCATGGAAGTCGCAAAGCAACACATTGATGCAGAAGGTCGTGTTCGGTGTCCATGTACAAATTGTTTGAATAGGAAAAAGAAACGGTTAGATGAAGTTCATAATCATTTATACATGCCAGGAATATCACTAACTTACCGTACTTGGATTTATCACGGTGAGCAGTATCATGCTAAGTCACGATTTATTGATTTCGGCGAAGGGAGCAGTAGTTACAATCAACCTGCAAACAATGAGATAATTGATGCTTTGCATGACTTACAAGGTCCACAACTTGGTCATAGTGTCAGTGGTGACATGTCAGTGTTAAGTGGAAATGATCAAAATTTATTTAGTGAACTACTTGATGAGGCAAAAAAAAATTCATTTGAAGGTGCTGAAATGTCGATCTTGAATTTCGTTGTGAAATTATTACACATTAAAGTGATCAACAGAATGACCAACAAAAGTATTGATATGATGCTAGAGTTACTGGGCCAAATGTTACCGGTTGGAAGCGAATTGCCTAAGTCGTACTACGAGGTAAATAAAATATTGCGTGATCTGGGAATGGGGTATGAATCCATTCATGCTTGCAAGTATGGTTGTGTATTATTTCGTGCAGAGTATGAATAACTTGAATATTGTCCGATATGTGGTGAAAGTCGGTACAAAGTCCGTGGTATGGGGAAGAATGTGCCTCAAAAGATATTGCGCTATTTCCTTTTAACGCCCAGGCTGCAGAGATTATTCATGTCACGACACACAGCGACTGACATGATGTGGCATCATGAAAATAGGATCGGTGCATAGGCATACTTAGACATCCTGCGGATGGAACCGAGTGGAAGGAATTTGATGACATGTACCCCCGTTTCGCTGAGGACCCCCGTAATGTCAGGTTAGGTCTTGCCTCTGATGGTTTTAACCCATTTGGGAATATGTACAACTCTTATAGCATGTGGCCCGTTATTGTTATTCATATAACTTACCTCCATGGAAATGTATGAAGGATCCGTTCATGTTTACCTTTGACGAACTTGAGTGAGGAATCGTGATAATCCTATGCAAGCTGGAGCGAATTTTGCCACCCGCTTTTTTTGATGTGATGGTACATCTGGCCGTTCATTTACCGGCTGAAGCTAGAAAGGGAGGTCATGTCCATTACAGATGGATGTATCTTATTGAGATGTACTATATATATACAGTTTTAAATATTACATTCTTAAATTTTTATTGTGCATTGATTTAGTATTAATGCAAACTTGTTGTCATATCTGCAGGGCTTTGGGAGATTACAAACAATATGTGAAAAACAAGGCGCGCCCTGAAGGGTCAATAGCTGAAGCTGTTGTAATAAGTGAAGCAATAACATTTTGTTCGATGTACATGCAGAATATTGAAACTCATTTTAAACGTCGGCCACGAAACTATGATGGAGATGTAAGTAATTCGCAAGATATCACAGTGTTCCGTCAAAATTGTAGACCATTTGGAGCAGCAAATGTCAAATTACTAACCCTTCAGGAAGTTCAACGTGCGCATTGGTTTATATTGAGTAATTGTGATGAAGTACAACCGTATTTAACGTAAGTTTTTCTGGTGCATAACCATAGTATTTTTGTCATACATTAACCTAACTCATTTTTTGTAGGCAACATCTAACAATTCTACAATGTGGTGGTGACCATAATGTTGATGGAACACACAAAAAAGAATTTCCTAAATGGTTTGAGACAACTGTAAGGCCTAACATTAAATATTTCAGTTTGTTATATTAACACATCTATTTCTCTCATTGTTAGATTAACAACCAAGTGCAAAATGGTCAATTGTACTCGTCATCCTCGTTGGTTTCTTTGGCTTATGGGCCTCAAAAGCAGGCTTATGAATACAGTGGATGCATTTTCAACGGAGTTAGATTTCATACCGAACAGCGAGATGTTACTCATGTGACTCAGAATTATGGAATTGTAGTCCAAGGAGAACACGACTCAGATCTTAGTGACTTCTACGGAGTGTTACAATCGGTCATTGAGTTGATATACCGACCCAGACGACATATTGTGTTATTCAACTATTAGTGGTTTGACACAAATGCCAGAAAGAGGAGAATTCAAGTTAGTAATCATCTAACGTCAATTAATGTTCAACGTTTTTGGTACAAGAATGATCCATACATTTTTTGTATCCAAGCACGTTCAGTGATATATATATCTGATCCAAAGTCAGGAACTGAATGGATTGTGGTAGAAAAGTTACAACATAGGGGCATTTGGGACACGCAGGAGAAAAATAGAGTTGACATATCAGATGAAACACAAGAAGTCTCCGACAACTTTGAAGTTCCTGAACATATATTTTATGGACCAACTGTTACCGTTCATAAAAATATCACATTAACACGAGATAGTACATACGTTGAGATAATTCCTCATTCTGAAGTTAGCGTGGAAGTAGCAAGTGAAGAAGAATTTGACACTGAAGATGACTTCGATTCCAGTCACGAATCTTCAAATACGGAAGATAATAGTGATTAATGAAGTTAGTGTATGATGTGATTGATGAATAATTTTTATTATTATAATGTATGGTTCTTATTTTGAATTATTATTTAAATATGGTTGAAAGATTGTGGTAATTATTAATAGTATAATTATCATATTATTATTATTATTATTATTATTATTATTATTATTATTATTATTATTATTATTATTTTTATTATTTTTAATGGTAGTATTTTAGCGTCAAAAAAGAATAGTCGACGCTGAATGTCAAACATTTTAGCGTCGATATTATACATTTCGACGCTAACCAAAAAATTAAATTTCCCCAAAAAAATAACCCTAATTTTTTAATAAGCCGCCAACTTTTTAGCGTCAAATAATTCAACGCTAAATGTCCATTAAATCCCTAAAACCAATGTCTTCTTCTTTCTCGGCTCAGACGACAAAAATGAACCCTCTCACTGTTTTCTTCTTCTTCCTCCGCTCCAACCACTATCTTCTTCAGCAAATTCATCCAATTTAGAGGTAAGTCTCAATTGTTCTCATTCTCATTTGAGTTTGTTTCAGTTTAGGTCATGAATATTGTATATGCTTTAGGTTTACAGAGGCATTTTGCTTTAGGTTTTTCAATTACATACAACTTCATGATTTGTATGATATAGAGAATTGAGATTAGGATTGCTTTGGAGTCTTGTGTCATCCTCTCTCTATCTCTCTTCCTTATGCATACACACGATTGCGTTAGAGTTTGGGTGAGATTATGGGGGTATGATGGCTGGGGCTTGTTGATGAGTTGCCGAGATTTGATGGCTCAAGGGCATTATGTGAGGGAATTGAGGGGTTGATGGTTCCCGTCCATGAGAAGAAAGAGCCTTGGGCGTGAGTCATGGGAGTTGATTTGGGGGCTGATATGGGTGATGTGGGATTGAGAGATAAAAGGCTTGATGGCTGTTGTTTGGTGAAGCAAGAGACGTGAGGTAGGGGCAATTTTTGGGAGCTAATAAGTGCGTGGACGTGAGGTGGGGCTGTGAAGTTTGCTCGTGGATGTGGAGTGTAAAGAGGCCTTAGGGTTTTGGGGCGTGAGTGGGCAGCGAGAATGAGGGTTGTTTGTGATGATGGTACCGTGAGAAAATAAGAGTGTGGGGGGTATGTGGATGAGTTGGAGAGGGATGCTACATGAGGCCTATGCGTGAAGGTGAAGGCAGGCAGATTTGGAGGGGCTGCTGTGCGTGTTTCGTGAATGGTTTGAGAGTGGTGATGAGAGAGGGAATGGTGTTTCTAGCTGTTGGCACTCTGATACTTCGTTCCTTCTCATTTTTTGCTTTTTTATTCTAGCTGACTATTATTTTTTGGTTTCGCTCTTTATTTGTGTGTTTTTGTAGATGGCACCGGGCAATCGCAGACGGGCTAATGCGACTCCATCTACATCAGCAATGACAACTGGCCCTGGTGGAGTCTCTGCTAGCACAGGTGAGTCCAGTACAATGAAGGGTCGAGGACGCACCCGTGGCCTGGGGTTGGCTAAGTACGTTAAGGCTCACGGCCGTATCCGGATGAGATATCAGATGATGGACACAGTCAAGTCGGACAACATAATTCAGCGTTTACTACAGCCATATGAGCTACAGCTCGATTTGAAGCTCCCCAAAACTACGTTTCTTGGAGAAAGATACCGTGGGAGACGAAAATCAACCAGCTATTCTCTTCGCTACTTGTGAGTTTCCGTACGGTATTAAGTTTTCAATATTGTTTGTTAGTTAACATTTTTATTTTATACTTATTTTTACTCTGTTGCTATTCATGTAGGAGTGGTTCGACTTAGATCTGACTAAAGTGAATGTTCAACAATATATTGACTACCACATGAGGAAAAGTTATAAAAATTATAGGACAAAAGTCCTGAAACCAATATTCAACGAGCATGGACCTTCAGATGCTCTACAACACAAGCCTGATTTTATAGAGGAGCAAGACTGGACATTCTTATGTGAGCTTTGGTCTAGCAAAAAACACGAGGTAAATTTTGAAATAAACGGAAATTTATAATTGTCTTTGTTTTCGGTACTTACAGTGTTGGTAAATGCAGAATAAATGTCACGCAAATGCGGAAAATCGAAGTCACTTGCGTTTTAACCACCGTGGAGGTTCGAAGCCATTTATCCAACATCGTGCCGAAAATTCTGAGGTAAATATATCCTAACGTAAAATTTAACAGTTCATTATTTTTACTAATGTCGAATAATATTGAATTTATTTTCTGTTTATAACCTAGTAGCATAAGTGAGGTGCAATCTTTTCCATATTTTTTCCATGTAACGCATTACAATGAGAGAAACAAATGGATAAATGAAGAAGCCGAACGCTGCTATGTAAGTTTCAGTTTTTAAAATAAAATAATTAATATTATATATGTTAATTTTTTTTCTCAAATTCTAATATTAACTTATTTTTTGAAACAGAACGAAATGATGGAACTCCAACATCAAACTCAGGAGACAGGGTCCGACCCGATACCAGATGAGCAGTTGTGGCAATTGGTTTTCAAGAATCAGACAGCTTACCACGTTGGCCTTGGCACTCGTAAGACGCCGACGTCATCTGGACGCAATACTGTTAATTCAGAAAATGCCTCTCTTCGAGACGAGTTAGCCACCACCCGAGACGAGTTAAAGCAGACTAAGGACGAGCTACAACAGGTCAAGCTGGACCGCGAGAAGAAGATGGAGCAGTTCGAATAGAAAATGCTCCATTTCCGTCAGATGTTGGATGCCTCAATCAGTCATGGTGCATCGGGCTCCAACGTCCCCCATCACAGCATCAATAAATTTTATATTTGGTTTTGTATAAACATTTTGAACAAATAGTTGTAATATAATATTTTTTTTTCTAAAAAAAATTCAATATAATAATTATTATAATATTTCGTAATTCTGTTATTAATTAGAAATTTTTTTTCAATTAAATTAAATATCAAATTAATTATTTTAGACCAAAAAGAAGTAAATTCATAATTTTTTTCTAAAATTTTTTTTTAAAAACTATTTTCGTCGAAATAGTCGACGCTAAAAGTTTGACTTTTGGCGTCGAAAATTTCGACGCTAATAGTTACAAAAAAATCGCCGCTGTAAGTATACATATATTACTTTTTTAATATACTATAGCGTGGTGTCAAGTCAAACTTTTAGCGTCGAATTATTTCATCGCCAAATATAACCTATTTCGTTGCATTTATTTATTTCGACGCTAAAAGTTATTATCGTCGACATTTCGGCGTCCAATTTTTGCATCTAATTATTTCGACACTAATATATTTTGCGTCGAAACTATGACTTTTTGGCGTCGATGTATTTTGACGCTAAATGGTATAATTTTTGTAGTGAACGAAGGTATATAAATATTGTGTGTAAGTAAATCAATTGACTTATTTATACTATAAAACCGATAAGATCTTGAATATTTACAAGATCAATACCTAAAATATATGTTAAATCCACACAAAATGCGAACTTTGTACTAATAAATCATAAATAATTAGTCTATATGAATGTCTATGAAACCCCTTGAAAATCTCAATAAATTTACCTCATAGGAATTTTATATATTCTTTGTGATAAATAATTAATGTGGAAATATACAAGTTGACACTGTTTTTGATGTGTGTTCAATTTTGCTTGGGTTTTTCTAAAACTATGTTTCAAATAAATATGATGAAGTATTAGTGGAATGCGATGAGGCAGAATGTGGCATGAGATTATTGCGATATATAATTTAATGATATTTTAAATAAAACAAAATCTATATGATTTTTTATTTCCAAATTATATATACGGGATATGATTATAATTGGAAAATCTCAACCCCTTATTCATTGCGATCCATAGTTGGAGTATGACTGTCAAGATGTTTATGAATTGATTTGTGGATCACTTTTTTTTTTAATAGTGCCATTTTTTGTGCTATTGTGAATGATGGATACATTTCCATATTTGTTAATTTGCAAATGCAAATCTCTCCTGGAAGTTAAAAATCTAATGTAAAGATAATTTGCAAATGCAGATCTCTCCCATAAGTAAAAAATCTGATGCAAATATAAGAATGGTTATGTATATTATCTAAGTATTTTGAAATCTGGCCCTCAATTAGCGTGGTTTTGTGTTGTAGGGTTATGATCTTATATTGAGGTATTATGTTCGAATCCAAATAATATGTTTATTGTGAGAGCCTGAGACAGCCAGATGTTTTATTTACTGCGCTTAAGTCCGAAATAGTGATTTGACGATAGAGTTTCCAATCATTTGAAAAAAAAAAAAGGTATTTTGAATCTGTTGACACATAACATTTATTAAAATGTGTGGTGTGAAGTTGTTTTTCTACTTTCTTAAAAGGACTCAGTTACATTTTTTTTATTGAATTTTAAAAAGTTATTTACTATTAAATTTTTGAAAAAATAATAATTAGATACAGCTAATTTTGAAATATTTTATTTTATTATTAAATTGATGGTGAATAATATCTTATTACTTTTTCTTCAAAATATAGTTAGTCGTTAATTGACTTAGTTAGTAAAAATTATTTCATCATAAATTTAATAATAAAATTATAATATCTGATTATTATTTTGTTATAAATTTAGTAAAAATAAAATTGCAATTAACCCAGTTTTTTAAATACTTCAGAGTTCTAAGCTGTACTCTTGTCAAAATTAAAGTATTCACAAAAAACAACAAATGCTCAACACGTTATGAAAAGTTTTTAAAATAAAAGCATTCTTGGTTGAATATTAACAATAATAAAAAAAATCAAGTCAGTATAATTATGCATTTTTAGTTATAAAATTATTTCAAAAATATAAATAAATAAGTTTATTATTATTATTATGCATCAAAACAAAAATAAAAAGGGTATAAAAACTAAAAAAAGTCACGAGTTAGGTACTTTTTTTTTTAAACTATAATCGAACTATTCAAGTTAATGAGAGTTCTCTATTTGAATAAGGATCCTCTCTTCAGTATTGTCATATAAAGAAATGTGGCTCGATGGGAAATGAGACGGATAAGATGAGATTTGTCAATTTTGATCTCGTCTTATTAATGAAATTAAAATGAAAAATCATTATGGTCCCATCGTGTTATATTTTTACGAGATAATAAATCATTTCGATCATGTATCGTATCATGTTAAATCTCATATCATTCCGCTAAATCCTAGTGTCTTGTCATGTCCCACTTGAGTTTTTAGATAAATTTTCTATCATGTCATAGTTCATTTTAAAAATGGGATATAAATATATTTTTCAAATACCGGACCAAATGAGACGTGATCCCATTCGGGCGGGAAGAAAAAAATTAACATATTTAATCCTAATCATTTATATTTTTGTGTTACCCCACACACATATATATTATGACGGTTTTATATTAAAGTTTAAAATTAAATTAATAAATATATTAAATAAAAATCATATTACAATAAAAATCATATTATAATTTTATAATAATTATATTATAACAAAAAACATATTAAATTATCCTATTAACATAATAAAAATTATTAAATTATCTGCAATTAACCTAATCTCAACAATTACTTTTTTATTATTAAATTATAAAAATAAAATACATCAACAATTTTTTTATTAAATTATAAAATTAAAATAATAAGTTATTAACATAAAAAATATATTACAATATAAAAAACATAATTTATTAATAAATAAGAAGCAAATTAATTTAATTAATATTTTTATTTTATTATTATTAAATTATAAGATTAAAATAAAGAAACTTATTAAAATAAGAAAATATTTTATATTTTATCATTAAAATAAAAAATATATGTGGTACTTAATATCTACAATTAACCTATACAATTAATTTTATATTATAAAATTAAGATATATTTTTAATTAATGTTGTATTGAATAACAAATCTATTTGCATGAAAATACCTATTATAATTTTATAAGAATTGTATTATAATAAGAAAACATATTATATTATCTCGTTATAATTAAAAAAAACACTATTAAATTAATAAACCTATTAATAATAACTTTATTATAACAAAAAAACATATTACACTATTCGATTATATATATATATATATATATATATCCATATATATATATTTATATATATATAAAAGTTAAACATTTTAAGCTTTCTCATTACGTCACATACACTTAATCTTAACAATTATTTTTTTTATCACCTATTATAATAAGAAGATATAGTATAATATTCTATCAAAAAATATATACGTGAAATCTAATTTATACAATTAATATTTTTATTATTAAATTATAAAATTAAAATAATAAATCATTAAAATAGAAAATATATTATCGTGCTTTAGGATGCACTTATAAATATTATTTGAGAACTGAGAGATAAACGAGAGACATAAATATTACGTCCAAGTAAATTGACTGTCTGATTATTTTATAAAATCAACAAAACCTAAATATTTATAAGATTAATACTTAAAATATATTATCAACCCACATAAAATGCGAGTAATGTATTAATATCAAACAAATATCAGAAGAGAGAATATAAGAAGAGGATCTTCATCCATTATTTTCACAAATAAATTAAACACGACTTCTGTTAATTTTTTTCGAGTTTAAATAAATTAGGGAAATGCTAATGAGTGCACTTATGGTACTTGTTAATGATTTTAGGAATTTTTATAGGAAAAATGAAAAAAAAAATTAATGTTTTGATAATTTTTTACTTTCCCCATAAAGTGATACGAAAACTTACCAAAAATAGATCATTAATGAGTACCCTTAGGACACTAGTTAGCATGACCCTTCAATTTTTAAGTTCAATATTCATCAATTTACTACAACTACAAAACACAAAACGAAGTGATGTTTGTTATTTATTTAATTAAAAATCCAGATCCCACAATGGCCGATTGCCAGTTTGCCACCGAGGCTTTGGCTCGCGACTCGAAGCCTTCTTCTGTTCGGTCGGTGAAGAAAATTGAACTCACGTCCACATTGCCCATGCCACGTGCCAGAACACTAGTACCCCTAAAGTCTAAACAATACAATGTTAAATGATTTTTTTATAATTTCCCCCCAAAAATGATTTTTATAATATTTAATTATTATTAAATAAATTATGTTTTTTTTTTTTATGGGGTCAAAAGAATAAATAATGGTGTGTTATAGGTATAGCAACTATTTTAGACTTTCCAAAAAATTCCTCCAATTGCACACATCAGTGGCAGTTCTGTTATTAAATAGAAAACCAATGTCATATTTGTAGAATACTTTAACGAGATCTCCTCTTTTGCAAATGACCATAACAAGAACGACGTCGCTTTTGTTTCCTTACTTGATTCTATCTCCTCCTTTATCTCTCCGTCTCCCACACACAAGAGTCCTCTTTACAGAGACCTCTCCCACAACAACCCCATTAACTTTCAAACTCCCCTCTCTCGCTCTCCCTCCCTTATCAACTTCCAGTTCAGTTTCTGAAAAAAAAAATCAGAAAAAACAGTGAGTAGTTTTTTTCTCAACAAGAAGCTATGGCGGAAGCCACAAAGCAGTTGAGTAATCTGATGACAGAGTTCAGAAGCACGTTCAGTCTCTTCAAAACAAGAAGAAGTGTTGCTTTTGCATATGGGTTTATGTTTGTTTTTGTTGCTTTCACTGTTTTCATTGCTTTCAGTCCTTCCTCTAACTCTTCTTCTTCTTCTCTTTCTTTCACCGACGTCTTCAGCGCTTCCATTACTGCAGCAAGATCTAAGTCATCTTCTGTTTTCTCTCACTTAATCCCAAATTTACAACAGCCCCGTAATAGCACTAGATCTAATGACAACACCACTTTTTCAGAACCATCCAGTACAAAAAACCATACTAATAATGCTGATAAAGTTGCAATTTTGCATTCAAATCAAACCATATTGCCAGTAAGAAGCATCCAGTGTGAAGAATCAAACTCAAAGTAAAAAAACAGATGTAGTTTTGCATTCAGATCAAACCTCAATTGTCAATAAAGCACCATCTTATGTGAAGAATCATACTCAAAGCTCAGGAATTTCTGATAAATATCAAAATTTGAAGGCAAATCAAAGCTCAAGTGTGAGTAAGGCACCAACTAGGCAAACTCCGAGTACAAATCCAGATGCAATTTCGCCTTCAAATCAAACCTCTGTTGTCAATAAGGCACCACCAAGTGTAAAAAACCAAACTCAAAATTCAGAAGTTTCTGTTAAAGATCAAAATTTGAAGGCAAATCAGAGTGCTGCAGCTGCTAGTAAAAGCACTAATTCAAGTTCATCAGTGAAGGGAACTGCTGGGAATGGAATTAAAGATGGAGTGGCAGCGAATTACACGCCTCTTTGTTGAAGAAACAAAGTGACGGTGGGAGAAACAGGGGAATGGGACTGTTACAGGGGTGGTGGTGAAGCAGGGGATTGAGGGTTGGATAGAGAATTTGATGAATTGTGATTTGTTTGATGGAAAATGGGTTCATGATGCTTCGTATCCGCTTTATAATCCGAATACTTGTTCATTCATCGATGAACAATTTAGTTGTGTTCGTAATGGAAGGCCTGATAGAGATTTTCAGAAGATGAAATGGAAGCCTAAAGGGTGTAAATTGCCAAGGTTCGATTTAAGTTTCTTGCTTTTGTTCTTATGTAGTTTGGTTTTGAACTAATTGATTGATCAATTTATGTCTTTGCTTATAGAATTGAAATTAAATCATCAATTATGTTAAAAGTGTTTTAGATGAATTGAATTGCATATAGGTTGAATGGAGCTCATATGTTGGAATTGTTAAGAGGAAAGAGGCTTGTATTTGTCGGCGATTCGTTAAATAGGAATATGTGGGAATCTCTTGTTTGCATTCTGAAAGGCTCAGCAAAAGATCCAGGGAAGGTTTATGAAGCCAATGGAAGATCCCATTTTCGTGGAGAAGCTTCATACTCATTTATATTCAAAGTATGAAGCTTCATACTCATTGATCTGTTAAGCTTTTACAGTTCGTATATGTTTGATATTCCCATATTTATGTTATATGTTTTTCTGTTAAATAGGATTACAACTGTTCTGTGGAGTTCTTTGTATCGCCTTTCTTAGTCCAAGAATGGGAAATGCCTGAGAAAGACGGAACGAAGAAGGAGACACTTCGGCTAGATTTAGTAGGAAGGTCTTCTGATCAATACAAGGGTGCCGATATCATTATCTTCAACACCGGACATTGGTGGACTCATGAGAAAACTGCTGAAGGGTATGTCATTAGCTGTCATTAATAAGATTCTGATGTTAATTCACTATTGAGAAAGCGGAAATAAAAAAAAGTTGATATTTGCAGGAAAGATTATTACCAAGAGGGTAGCCATGTATATGGTGAGCTGAATGTTCTTGAAGCTTTCCGAAAAGCTTTAACAACGTGGGCTAGGTGGGTTGATGCCAATGTGAATCCAATGAAGTCTATGGTTTTCTTCAGGGGTTATTCAGCTTCCCATTTCAGGTAATATTATAATCCAATTGTTAGTCTTCAGCCGATTCTTGTATTACAATTTCGATGTAGAAGTTTTAGTGAAAGACCTTAGATGGTGCCATATGGATATCCCATTTGTTTCCCAATGTACTGTTTTTGGAACTCAGCATCTTGAAGCTTGGACTCAAGAATTATACTTTACTAATGGTTCTCTAAATGGTGCTTTTGTCTTTATGCAGCGGCGGGCAGTGGAATTCAGGAGGGGCATGTGATCACGAGATTGAACCGATCAAGAACGAGACGTATCTCACAGCATATCCACCTAAGATGAAAGTATTGGAGTCGGTGCTCAAAGGGATGAAAACACATGTCACCTACCTTAATATTACCCGATTGACTGATTATCGGAAGGATGGTCATCCGTCAATCTATAGAAAGCGACACATATCGGAAGAGGAAAGGAGGTCGCCGTTGAGGTACCAGGACTGCAGCCATTGGTGCCTCCCTGGTGTACCAGATTCATGGAACGAACTTTTCTATGCTGAGCTTATCATAAAGGAGAACAAAATGCTGGAACATCAGAATTCGAAGAGATATAGGTAAAAATGTTTTGACCACCACCAAGCTTATAGAGGCCAGTCATATTTAATGAAATGCTTTGTAGAAATCACACATGCCGTATAGTTCCTTTTGTCCATTTTCTTGAAATTGTTGAAACAACCCAACATGGAGAAGTTCCTCAAAAGAAATTATATATATTTTTATTTATTTATTTTATCAAAATAAAATAGTGGGTTGTAATTATTCTTCAATTTTTATATGTTGAAACCTTGACGGTGAAGTTTCAAAGTTTCAAATTGGAGGAGTAGTTTTAAAATTGAAAGATTTGTTTGAGCTTTTTGTTCATGCCATTTTCCTTTAGTTGAAACTTTTGTCAATATTATTTGAAGTTGATCACTAATTGCTGCTTTTAATAAGTGATTATATGTATATAAAATTGGTGAGTTTTTACACTTTGGTCCTTTTTCTCACTTGGTCACATGGGATGTTTTGACAACAAATCAACAATTCAAAAAATAATGATAAAGCTTTGTTTGAATGTTGGTAATCTCAATAATATTTTGTTTGTGGGCTTAGTGATTGTCATGTCCCAATCACAAGAGCTACATTTATTTGGATACAAAATACACAATTCGATCACAATGATACACTTAATGTGATAAGGTAGGTGAAGCCGGCGTTTCATAGAATTATTATCATAGAAAGAAACGATCATTTTATTGATCAAAATATGATTAATTTTTTTGAAGTTGGAAAATCATTTATCTAATTCAACCAAAACAACATACAACAAAGCTCTATATATAGTTATTTATCACCGATTCAAGGTTAAAAAATTGCAAATCCAGAAGAAGTGGGTTTTATAAGGATTCTTGAGGAGGGTGCTCCTTCCTAGAGAGATTTAGGAATCTTGATTTCGTGAGATGGCCAATAAAACTCATTTCCACCAAAATATGATTAATTTTTTTGACGTTAAGAAAAATTCGTTCAATTATAAAGGATCATCACCATCAAAATATCATTATTATTATTTTATTTTAATTATTATTATTTTTATAATTATTTTTGCACAACCAAAGAATTTTAATAATATCATTACACATCATAACCTTTCTATTTTATATCAAGAAACTAATATAATATAATAACTTGATAAAAATGTCATTTAAACGTCATCATTCACTAATATCGTCAACGAAAAATGATTATTTGATACAAAATATAAATTAGAGATGATGTAATATGATTATGAGAAAGTTGTGGTTGTTACATGTACTTTTTCTAAACGCAAACTATCATATTCATGACGATTACATTACATGTGTTTTATCTAAACTGAACCTGAGATGCTGTAGGGATAATTTCCCTAAATATTAAAATATCTTGAAGGATTAAATTTAAGAGATTTTTGAAGAGTGCGATATTATTCCAACTCTAATTTTTGCACGGTTACTGTTTGCACACACTATTTAGCAGATTTGGGCTTTTTCTCAGCTTACTGGTTAAGTATCAAGCACGGCCCATAATTAATTATGTTAAGTTGAATCTGTAACCAAATTCGTACATTCAGGTTCAATTTGGTTTTATGGTTTTACATGTGGGTGATGTAATAAAATTATATTTTGATGGAAATATATATATATTTTTTTTAAATTTTGGTTAATAATAACTAAAAGTGAGTTTATGTGACCCTTGTTCCTATGAGGTCATTTGTCCGCTTTAAGCACTTGACGGAAGTGTCTGAGGGATGCTCTCTTAAATGGTCCCTTACGGTTCTGTTCTCGTAAAGAGTTTCATCCACGTGGACGTGACAGTTAGTGGGATTATATGATCGACTCTCACCGTGGCTCCGTGAAGTGTTAGGATTATTGAATGGCATATAGGCCATTGGATGCGATTTGAACCATGGAATTCGTCCAGTGGCGGAGCCACTTGGTGCCCAGTGGGGGCAGTTGCCCCCACTGGGCACCACTATTTTTTTTAAAAATAATTATATATATATATATATTAGAAAATCTAAATAATTAAACAACACTCATAAATACATTATTTATTAATTTTTTGAGTTGTATGTTTTTAATATAATATGTAGGCCCAAGCCCGAATTAGTTTAAAAAATTCCAATACATTTTTGCATCGATCTAATTTCTTAAACATATCTAAAATAATTATATTTAATTTGTATGTGTATAGATAATTGACTATTTTTCATTTTAAATCCACTCATTTATGTGTTTTTCCATTTGCATAAGAATATGAATTCCATTACATTTAAATAAAAATAAAAATAAAAATAACTATATTTATACTTAGGTTTGGTTATTGATTTTATAATTTATTGATATACTAGTGTTTGTCTGTGCCTACGACACGGTGTTACGGAATTTACAAAGAGATTGAGATTTTGTTATTTAATTTGTTTATAATGAAATGATTTTATTTTTTAATTAAATGATTTTATTTTATAATTTATTTGGTAGTTTTCATTTTCCATTAATAAATGATTTTATTCTTTAATTTATTTGTAGCTTTCATTTTCCATTTTTATAGAGATTCTATAATGGAATGATTCTTTATCAGCCATTATATTATAATGAAATGATCTGAGCCGCCAATTAAGCCACATAAAGATAGTATTTGGATACATTATCTCTCTTAATCTTAACCATTTGTTGTATTCTCTTTCCTCCCACACTGTTGTGCTTTATAATATAGATTTGTAGTGATTCTTTTACTAAATCACATCATGTATAGTTGTTATGTGTAATATATTCACATATTAATATTAATATAATTATTTTGTATATATTTATTTTTTATTTATAATTGTTCAAAGTACAAATATTACGTTTTAGCACTAGGCTTTTAATAATTTGATTACAAAATGATTAAATCTACAATAAATTAGCGGAAATTTAGTATATAATATACTACATAAACTTAAAATACATATTTTTAAAAATAAAATTTTACTTAAATTTTAGGGTAAATTGATATTTTTAGAAATTATGGATAAAAATATAATTTTGAAAATGTTGGGTTAATTTATAAGTTTAAAAATTACGGGCTATTTCATAATTTTCAAAAGTATATGGATCATCTTGTAATTTCAAAAAATATGTATGAATTCATTATATATTATTTTGGTAAGGAAAAAATTTAGCCCCCACTGACTGAAATTTATGGATACGCCACTGAATTCGTCCATATAATTTGGACGATGGTTGCACTTAAAAACATTACATGGATGGAGTTCATTGTTCGAGTGGTAACCAATGGTCTATATGCCACTCAATAATCCTAACGTTCCGCAGAGATATGGTGAGATTCGGACATACAGACCCACTAACTGCCACGTTCACGTGGACGAGACTCCCTAAGTTGGTATCTATTTATTTTGTGTGTGATATAGTTATTTTTTTTATTTTTTTTCTTTTGTTTCAAAATTTTTGACTGGACTTCAATTTTGATCCATCTCTTAACCAGCATTGGGTTGGACTTTAGATCCCGTCACTAGAAAATATTTATCCATATTTATATTTTGCTCTCCTATAAATTTAAAAAAAAAAAAAAAATTAATGGAAAGAAACCCCCGAGTCTCAAAGAATAATTGTAAAATGTATCAATGACATAGAGGCGGCTAAGGACGATTGCAATCTCTAATTTTCTTTTAGTGCAGGTCTTTTTCTAAGAGGATGGCATCGTAGGTAAATAAAAAATTTTAAAAAATAAATAAATCATAGGATGGAATTTTAAATGGTAGTTGAACAATCGTTTTAGCAATATAATTAAGTTGATTAATCAACCAAACATCATTTCTTTAATAATGCACCCAACTACTTATCACGCGGGCATCAGGACATGGTTGAAATTATTTTTTTTTTTTTTTTTTTTATGGTAAAAGATTGAACAATCCTAAATATATTTTTTAACTTTTTATCTTTCTCAATACTTAAATTCGGATGCTAAATTTTCTATTTAGATGGTTGAAAATTACATCTACTATGCCGAGCTACCGGCCCACAGCTGTGAAATCAATTATAATCGTACTTCTTATTTAAAACGAAACCGTGAAATTACTCAATATCTCACATTTTAATAAAAGATTAGTTCATGCAATTCTTAAATCTATCTCCATCCTGTACGTACACATATTATATACCACATTGTCACATGTGACATGACAATACTAATTACTAACTTTTAAATGATTATTTTTTTAAAAAAATATCAAAATATTTAATATTATTAAGCATTGAAAACCCTTTTTAATCTTTTTTAAAATGGTACGAAAGTACCTTCCTCAAGATTTAAATCGGTGGAAAATTAAATAAAACTACATGACTTACTATTAATGTGTATATATATAAGAGTTAGTGAACAAGATTTCTCATTCTCCAAACTTATCTTTTAAAATTTGAAATAAATATTGCAATATAAAAGTTCATTGATAAACCAAGGAAATTAAAAAAAAAAAAAAAAGAGCAAGAAGCGGTTTTATAATGATATTTCTTCTATTTTCTCACTAATGTAAACAAAATATATAAAATCTTACAATTTCTCCCTTCCCCATACACAAAACAACTAGCACTATATATAAAATAAATTAAAAAATAAAGAAAATCATCAAGCAAATGGAGAAAAGGGTCTACGTTTTTTTTAAAAAACTTTAAATATATAATATATAATTAAATAATTATATCATGAAGCAGATTGAGAAGCTTGGGGTTGAGGCGGCGGCACTTTAGAAAATGGGAACAAACTAGGCTTAGCCAACTGTAATGAAATAGAGCAGTCCCTGTCACTGTTGTTGTTACCGGCAGCGGCGGCGGTGGTGGCCACGCGCTCACAAGAAGGACACATAGTGAGAGTAGTAGCAGGCAACTGCATATAAAAAGGTTGAGAAGTTTTTAAAGCTCTTAATTCTTGCAGTTCTTTCTGTAACCTCCTGTTCTCTTCTGTTAATGTCTCACAACATCGTTTTAAATACTCACAATCTACTTCTGTCTGCTTTAACTTTGTCCTGCACCATTCCATTTTCCTCATATTAATTCTCTTTAATTAAAAATAAAATAAAATAAAATAAAATAATAACATCCTCCTCAGTCGCCATTAACGTACTACAATTAGAGAATGTTTTTTAAAAAAATTGTATTACGAAATAAATAAAATAATATTATTTAAATAGCCCAAAATTATCTATAATATATTTATTTAATTTAATAATATTATTTTAAATAAAAATACTGTAACTAAAATCAAAATGAGTAAATACAAATTAGAAACTGTATAAAGAAAAAAAAAACATTTAATTATATAATAAATACACAAAATTATGTTTATTACCGTGCTCTCCGGTTTTGAAACCACACTTCTACTTGGCGAGGACGAAGATTTAATTGTTTGGCCAAAGCAAGCTTTTGCTTCTGCAAGTTTCAAAATTATAAGAAATTCAACATATATAAATTTTATATGCTTAATTAAATTAAAATGAATCACTTACAGTATTTTTTAATTTTTTTTTTAAATATGGACTTACTGGATTGAGGGTATTGTGTTCTTTGAAACTTTCTTCAAGAAAAGCAGATTGTTCTTTAGAAAGCCTAAGCTTTTTTCTTGTTAAGCCATTTTCGTCATCATCACTTGCTCTCTCATGACTTATTTCTACTTCAGAATCTCTCTTCCTTGTTCCATTTTTAATACAAAAATCCATTTGAAAAGATGACCCCGTGCTGTTCGGAGATGACAGCGCAGTCGTCCCATCCTCAGCCTCCTCCTCCGCCGCCGCCGCCGCTACAGGAAACCGGTTCACAGCCAACCATCTTCCCCCCTCATTCCCTGAACCCGGTTCAGTCACCACTGAAACAAAGTTATCGCAATATATAAAGAATTAGTGAAATCCTGATAATTATTATAAAAAAAGGGAAATGATCCCTTGTCAGTTAAGTTAAAAAAAAATCGAAAATATCTCATATTTTTTAAAATTTTCATATATCCACTAAAATTATAAAAAAAAAAATGACATTTTATATTAAAAATTAGTAATAAATGATATTTTATACTCCAAATTATGAACAGAAGTATTTTATACCAAAAAAATTAATAATTTAAATGTAAAATATCTCTTTTCCATTCCTGACAAATGAGAATTTTAAAATATCGAGAGTATTTTAGACTTTAACTTAAGATTTGTAGACATGATAATTTCCCTTTAAAAAAAAGGAAACGGTTAACAAAGTTGGTATAATAAGGCTTTGTTTGGTTGTCAAGAAATGGAAAAAGAACTAAGGTTTTAAATTTTTTTCTGCCAATTTCTCAGCAACCAAACATGATTATAAAGAGAATAACAGAACTAGGGCAAGTGGGTATTCAACTTACCGTTAAGCCATGGAAATCGAAGCTGTGAAGAAGGCTGATGAGGTCGAGGGACTGGAGAAAAAGGAAGAAGATCAAGCTGCATAGGAGGATGATCAGAAGCACTCTTTTCTTCAGGATTTCCCTTAAAGCTACTGCTTAAGCCCATGCAAAACCCTAGATCTTTGCTTGATAATCTTGAAAATGGCTTAGAGGTGTCTCCTAAGCTCAAAGCCAGCTCCATTTTTTCTCACAAAGAGAAGAAAACAAAATTGAATGGGTTGGTTGATGAAGAAACCTGAGACCTGAAAATGAAGGCTTCTTTCTATTTATAAAATCACAAGTTATATAATAATAATGATAATAATAATAACCATCTTTTTATTTATTTATTTATTTTCCCTAGTGCTAATAAAGATTTACCGACAAATCCTCGTTGACGAACGCTCGTGAATGTATATAAATATACACGCTCATAACACGAGAGATAGAGAGAGGTGCACTGCCTTTGACAAAAAAGTGCTTATGTAAAGTGCTTTTCTGCCCTTTAATAAGTTAAAATTATTTCAGTTATATTTTAAGATGAATTATGCTAACGAGTGTAATTTATTTTAGGAAAATTTAATATCATTTTCATGGGAAATTAAAAAATTTATCAAAATATTAATGATTTTTTTTTTCTCATCAATATTTTCATAAAATAAATTTTTAATAAGTGTCCTTAGAACATTCTTTAACATTTTTCTTTTATAATTTATATAGGTTAATAAATACTTGATGTGTGTAACGCATAATAATTAATTATGTGATTATTGCTCCTCGATGTTATTAAATTATTATGCTTAACAAACAATGGCCACTTTGTAATCATCATTGTCATAATATAAGGAAAAATAATTGATCATCAACTAATCCGACGGCTCAGATCAACTGGGCAAGTTGTGTTGTAGTCATTGAATTTTCTTGATTAAACAGTTGTATTATCATGATCTTTCATCATATATATGAGAAACACAATCAATTAAATAGCTTCGAATATTGTTGGTCATATAATGATATTTATTAAAAGTGGTATTTTTTTCCTTTTTTTATTTGGGGTGCAGTTTCAGAGTAATTTGTTTGTAATTTTCAAGTCAGTTGAAATGATTAATGACTCGACCTGGTGGCTTTAGAACTTTAGACCTATGACTCACCAACCAAAACACAACAGTGCTTCATTAGAAAAGAGAATGAGATTTGACCAAGAAATCTTTTGGATAGTTTAATTAGGCAGACAGACAAAGAGACCAGATTTTACAATTCCAAGAAAAAGGGTCTCTATATTTGTAATTAGTTTAAAGCATGAATGGATTAATATTTGATAACAGATAGATATGAGTCAAAGACTAGGTCAAGTTTTGGTGGCTGCTCTAGTTTATGTATAAAGATTAACATGAATTGTATGGATCACGTGATAAGCTCATAACTCATTTATATAACATGATCTTGAATCTAGTATTGAATTAAAATATGTTAATAATCTATTATCATGTGTATTTTATTAGTAATATACGGTTAAAATCTAATTTTATTTAAATTATTATTCAATAATTTTCAATCATTATATATATATATTAAAAAAAATCAAATCAATACTAAATCCAAATTCATATACTATACAATTTAGAATTTGTAGGTAAAATTTTTTAAACTTATAAAGATAGCCTGATAAATTATACCAAGTGTCGCCCTACCATAAAATTAGGATTTCAAAAATATGATAATAGTCGGGTAAATCCAAAACTAAATTACATATTTTGAGATATTTAATCATATTATAATAACAAAAATTAAATATTTAGTGTTTACAAATTGCATAATGCATAAGTTGATTAAATATATAACACCCAAAAAATAAAATTTGAAAAATTGTAAGAAACGTGAAATACATGGGCAGCCTAGCCTTGCCCTAATAATCAAAATTTGGAAGAAGTACGTCCAAAGAATTGAAGAACACGTCTGAGTTTTGGTGGTGGTCCCTCGGCGTGGGAAGAGTTAATAATATATAATATATTAAATTAATTTTTTTTCAAAATAATAATAATAATAATAATAATAATAATAATAATAAAAAGACGACATAATCATATAGAGGATGTGAGGAGGTCAGATGTGTCATGCTTTTGGGATCATTGCAATTATTGAAGTCGTGCAGGCTTTAATGATCAGTTTGAAAGAGAGAGGTTATTATTGGGGTGGGAGGCGAAGGACTGGCACCATTTCAACTATGTAATAATTATTTAATTAAGTTCACTTCACCAAACTCCATAATCTTTTTATTTTTGGGTGAGTTGTTTTACTTGTACTTGTTTATTTTTTTATTATAATACAAATCTCTCAGTATATATTTTAATATTGGTGTGCAATTTTTGTTGTGTGTGACTGTTTGATTTTGTATGAAAAAATGAGAAATTTATACTCTCAATGAGAATGAATAATTCATTCTGATTCATAAATATATCTTAATTGAAACAAATCATGAATCTTTTAAATTGAAACAAGAGGTGTAATGTTCAATCCCCACTCGTAATAAAATTTAATTATCACTATGCTATGTTTTCTAACAAACCAAAACCAATCAACTACAATTTTTTTCCCGTTAAATAAGTTAGGTTACATGACTTTTTAACACCATTTTTTATTTTTAATTTTTATGGTTGATTCCATTTCCTAAGTATAACAGAGTAGTATATTTGTTGCCCACATATTACTATACATAAATAATTTCAAAGATGTCATTATTTAGCTTGTATAATTATACCGTATGTAAGCAGTACATATATACCATCTTTTATGAACATATTAAAGGAGTATTTACAATTAATTTATTAATTAATCATACTCTCACTTTTGGAAATTGACACCTAGCTACATCAAAATCTCAAAATATATTGTCAAAATGAAATCAATTAATGTGTACCTAGTCATTTTATTATAACGTGATTGATTCCAATTAGTCAAGGAGTTAATCATTTCGTGCAAATAATTAAATAAATCAACAATCCAAAGAGTGAGATCCCATGTATGCTTTTTCTTTCCTGCATGATTAGGCTGTCTCAATTATTTGGGAGGTTCCTTTAAAAAAAAGAAAGAAAAAAAAAGAAATTATATCTTAAATTGGGTTTTGTTTACGATGATCGAACAATATGGCTTCAAAATAAACGGGTGCACTTTCACATACATTACAGAAATAAAAAATAATAATAAAAGAATGTATTATGTATGCTTATAATCTATATTACCAAAGCAAAAGCAAAGATATTTTGGAACCGGTTGTAATCGGGTAGGTTCCGGTTCCAAATATGAAGGAACCGATTTTATTCGGGTAGGTTACGGTTCCAAAATAGTCGGAATCGGACCATGGAATCGGTTTATATGAACATAAATTTTAAACATTTGGCGTTCATTATTTAATTGTACAAATTTTAAAGAGTCGCAGTTCATATAGCAATATTTTAGTGCTTCTATCAAGTATATATAAAATGTATGTGTGTTTGTGTTAAACAGAGACGCTTAAAATTAGAAAATGAGCCAATTGCAAACAGAAAGCTGCTATAATTTAAAACTACAACAACTAGGGGAAAAATTTCCCTTACTCCATTTTGTTTTGCCACAATTTTGTTTTAACAAAAAAAGAGCATCTTCTTAATCTAATTCGAAATATTCCAGCACAGCAGAATTCGACTCTAAAATTATATGTATTTATTTTTTATCTTTTCATTTTCCTTCTATTTTCCGGCAACATAAGTATAATGAAAATCTATATATAACTAATGATATCAATAATCAAATATTTTGAAAGAAAATAGTGGGCTATTGTATAACCTTTCGTTCTTGAGCTTCCGCACTCCGATTTGGTCCATGTTTTTTCCTACGTACTCGTATCAGAATGTAGTTTTCATTAAAATATTTTAAAATAGGGTAATTCGGAACCGGACCGGAACTGGATTGAAACCGAATAATAGGGTACCCTGTTTAATTGGGTAGGTTCCGGTTCCACTTAGTGCGGAACCGAAATTTTCCGGGTAGGTTCCAGTTCTATGCGGAACCGGAACCGAAACCGATTTTGCTCATCCCTAGACTAGTATCTAAATTCATAAGGTCATTTTTATATTTTTAGATATTTAATAATGTTGATGGTGTTTTCAGGCACTACGATATTTAAGGCAGCACGACAAGGACAGAAGGGTAATTCCCTGCTTGGTTGAGATCATTAAATCCAACCCGACCACTTTGCAAATAAAAGAACAAGCACCTTACGGTTCCAAACCGACCACAACAGATATAGACCGAGCACTTCATGACCGGCTACCGATCACCGGGGCTCAGATAGCCGGGCACAATCAGGTCTACATCAACATTCTCAGCATAAAGGACTACCATGATCGACCTCATGAAGACCGACCATATGGCGAAAATATGCTCAAAGATAATGACACCTATTCTTGCAGATAAGATAAGCAAATTATCATGTTCTCACAAGGAAAGGAAGTCAGAGTCCGAAAAGGAATAAAAAAAGAGAGAAAGCAATATTAGACTAGGAATCCTTGCAAGAAGAGAAGACTGAGTTCAAACTAGGATTTCTTATGCAAATAGGAGTTTGATTTCTATACTATTATAAATAGGAGGACAGAGTATGTGTAAAAGACATCAAAAAATTAGTGATCTGAATCTTCAAGCTCTGACTTGTAGAGACCCAAGAAGAGTGTTTAAGTAATAAAAGTACCATCTTTTTTGTGTCCGTAGACGTAGGTCGGATCCAAATCCACCGAACCACGTTAAATCTCCTTGTTGATTGGTGTGTTTATCTGTCTTTTGCTAAATTTATATTTGGTCCCCCATAACCAAACAAATTCACTATTGAAGGAGGATTTCTTCGGGAGTGATATTCCGATATTACCCTGAGACCAAAATCAGCCGTCAACAAATAATCATAATATTAAATTATTATAAAAAATTTAAAATCCCTAATTATTAATTATTTTTAACTCTGGATGTAAAGTCACGTGAGTGATGAGTGAAACATTAATGATGAGAATGGGGGATCACATAGTCTCAGAAATGACGTGATATGAAATAAATTATGAAATAAAAAGATTTAAAAATATATGTAAAAGAATTGGTGAGGAAGAAGAAGAAGAAGAAGATCCAATGATGAAGCAAGGAAGGTGGTG
Source organism: Zanthoxylum bungeanum (assembly GCA_019454045.1). NCBI lineage: Eukaryota > Viridiplantae > Streptophyta > Magnoliopsida > Sapindales > Rutaceae > Zanthoxylum > Zanthoxylum bungeanum. The sequence goes on along the minus strand of SKCR01005949.1, from coordinate 888 downwards.
GGGATAAAATAGAGAGACAGTGCATTATAGTAAGGAGACAATTTATTCAGCAGCAATCATTTGTACGTGGGATAATATTAGGATTCTTTTTTAATTATTATTTTATGATTATTATTTTTTGTTACTATTAGGGTTAGTTAATAAAATTGAAATCCTAGTGGGGTCCTTAGTGGGTAGCCCCAGGCCCAGCAAGCACGAATTATTATGAGGCGATTGAATGGCTGTTTCGATTAGTCTCATTCTTTCATTTCTTCGTAGGGTTTTTGTCATTTTGCCTTTTAACTTTTTTATCTGTTTGTTTGCCCTCCAATATTTATTATTAGCCTGCAATAATTCAGAAAAGGAACAGCATTTTGTTGCTACCCAAACAAGAATTGTAAAAATAACATAATAGAGTATTGGGCTCCCTAAATTCGAATAAAAATAAAATTGTAATTATTTTCTTACAAGGGTCCCCATAATCAATAGCAGATTTCTGCTACAAACCCACCACCTCCTTTTTCGATTTCATTGATGAATTTCTTAATGAAACCCAACAGAACAGAATAACAGATGGACTAGTTTGAAAAATAACAGAAAGTATCTCCTCACTTGAGATTTTACTAAAACTAAGGGGATGTGAATGTTAAAACCCCAGAAATTAACTTATTAATCAGGAGTGGAGTGTGAAACAAAAGATCTCGGAAAGGGCCTGCAAAAGATTTGGGACTGCAAATAAAAAAAGAGAAAAGTGGGGCAGAGAAGAAATGACTGAAGGAGCATGCAGTGGGCTAAAAGGACAGTCAATTCTTGTAATGATGATGATGATGAATTTATCTCTGGGGACTGAGAGGGCTCCTTTTGTCTGTATGTCTCTGTCTCCTCCTCCATCATCATCTCCCTTAATTA
>SKCR01005948.1:0-93991 GCA_019454045.1 Zanthoxylum bungeanum | reverse complement strand
AAGTACTCATCGCATGAGTTATTTACTTGGCTTCACAAGCACTCAAGGTCTTAGTCAGGTCTGCCAAAATAAATGGGGAAACACCATCAGAATCGCAACGTATGTAATTCTTGATTTAACTAAGATAAAATTCTGGATCTTTCCGGGAAAATCATCTTAAGTCCCATTTCAATGATTTCAGTTCTATTATTCTTAAAACATCATTACAAATTAAATCATGCCACTAGTTAACTTGAATCCCCAGTTTACGCATTTTTGGAAAATCTTCAGAAAAATTTTACGCAAACGCTACTGAAGGGTCCCGAACCTTCCCAGATTTATCTAAACATTATTGTATCATCATATATATCTCATATCTAACATTACGATAAAAAATAAATCAATACACGAAAAATCCACTTTAATCGAAAACTTACATAACCTATCGGATCGATCCAATTCGTTCTATTTTCACTCGGATTTTACCAAATGCACATATTTAGTATACTTATGCCCAAACAATTCAATTCATACAATTATGCTATTCTACAAAATTACTGAAAACATATGAATATTAAACGAAAATATGAAATTAGTGACTTTTTATCATGAGGTCTTACCGAGATTTCGAATGCATATACGGACTTCAAACGATCCCATGAAAGCGCTGGAATCGACAGAATTCCGATCGGAGCTACTTTTCACCGTGAGTCACTATTCACCAAATCTTTCTCCCTCGTTTTGCACGTAACCATGCACAAATGAAAAACCCGTCATCGCCAACTTGTAGTACTCTCTGAGAGCTTCGATTTGGCTGGTGGCTCGGGTCGTGAAACGAAGCGATGATCCGAGATCAGGAAACTCATTACCACACGTATTTCCCATCTTTCTCGCTGGTGCCGGTGAACTGGGGGCTGCTGCACGGAAGTTGTTCGTCTTAGAAAAAGAGTCTGATGGTTTTAGAATTAGCTCGATAAGAGTTTGTTTGCTATATTTATAGCCGAAATAAGAAAAATTTACACGTATAACGATATAAACAGAAATCGCGTAACCGGTTCTCAAAACCACACGTTTTCCAATGCGACGAAACTTCACTTAAAAATATTCCAACCTATTTTCCAACACGTAAAGTCTTATTTTTGAATATCATTCAGTTCCAATTTCTAAACTTCAATTCAGAAATCTTCCATAACTATTCCAAAAAGTATTCGGGATATTACATTCTCCCCTCCTTAGAAAACTTTCGTGCTCGAAATTTCTCCGTCCTTATGTCTAATCATTCAGATCGAACACACGTATGTTATAATCTTACCTGTATTTGAGAATCCTCTCACTTTACATATTTTCAAAAGTCTCGTATTTCATACTGTAGGAAACGACTTTCCTTAGTGTGGCGGAAGTTGCTTGTATGGGCACCGGCTCTGGTATGGATATTTAAAATTTTCTTTTCCTTCTCCATTTGTTGTAGTAGCCTTAATCAATCATTTGATGTCCAACGCTTGGATCAACCACTCGATCTTCCGAACTATGACTCGAAACCAAAAAACCGAAGTATGGACTTCACTCACAAAGATTAAACTCTAAACAATTTAGAGAATAGAGACGTCACAATGGTGTTTGACTTTTGAAATTTCAAACACTCTCACCGCACTTGTGAATGCTTGAACTCTCTCTATTTTCTCTCATTTGCACTTGTGTGAATGAATGAAAAATGTTAACCTTATAAGTGAGAGAAATGGTAGAGATTATATTCTCTTACACAAGCCAACTAACCTTGTCATTAAAGATCTAATGCTTTCTTGTAATGGCCAACACAAAAATGTGAATGTCATACCAAAACATAAGAAATGATAACCTAAAGACAAGGACTTTGTCAATAAGCATCTAATTCTTTCTTTCAATGGAAAACACATAAATGTGGTGGCCATACCAAAGCATAAAAATGGATTAGCTAATGGCAAAACTATTAGGTGTATAAATGCCACCTAATAGGCATAATAAGTTGGAGAACATGACAACCCATATGGCTTTGTCTCCAAGGTAAATAAAAATCATTATCTTAATAATGATTAAATTACCTTCAATTATGTTGTAGTAATTATCTCATAATTATTACTAACTTGATTATCTCATAATCAAGATTTGATTATCTGAAAATAAAAGAATTCTAGAAAACATTAAGATAAACTAATTTACCATAGTTTTCATTTGTGACAATAAATATAATTAATCTCATTAATAATATATAAATATAATGATGCATATTATTAGACAATCTAATTATATTAGGTTTGGTACAGTTAATCAAGCTAGCACGGGGTCCAAATAGACCTACGGTTCTGAGCTCCAATAATTCTGTAATATTAATTAAATTATTTAATCAAATATTAAGGATTATTAACTCTGCGTTATTCCACTAAAAACTCAAAGTTGAACTATTGTTACCGGAGATTGATAAAATAATCCGAACAACTTCGATGTCCATCGATATAGTCATTACATATGGATATAGCCCTTCACGAATATCTCATAAATAGAGCCGAGTGAAAAGTCCGTTAAACCCCTCTAAATATTTTGTCTCTTAAGCGCTATTGATTCTATAATGAACAATTGATTCATAACAATTATGAATATAAAACTTTCTATTCGTAATAGAAAAATTGAGCGCTCAAATTATTCAAGTCTCGAATCAACTCTTAAAAGATATATTCTTCTGCTTCTCGTAAGAAAGAGTGAATTCCATATCTATGTAAAACGTTCCTAGCTACACACCAAACCATATCCCCAAAATACGTATTAATTAGCCGTGAATGCAATACCAACCCAACCATAGTAAATCAAAGGACATAGCCTGTCATGCAGGAGTTCGTAATACACTCAAGATTAAGATCCAATCCATATATGACTATCTATTAGATAAAATGAATTTCTTCGGTTAACAGATATTAAAAGAAATTCATATTTATCTGAGTCCAGTCCTATATAATCTCATCATACAAGGTGCCTCCATTCCCGTATCACTACATGAAAGATCCCGGATCAAGGTCGTCATACAAGTATAAAATGGACCGCAACTATAGATAAACCACAAATAAAGTACCCTTTTTGTTTGCTCTCTATGGACTATTTAGATTACTAACTCCTGACTTAAATCCTCTTGTGCATCAAACATACACTAAGTCTGAAGGTACAAGAGAATCAAGGTAAACAAGACAATTGGACAATATTGTTGGGTTTTCTAGGTCAAACCAAGATCAATTAAGCATATAAATGTGTGAATACATCAAAGTAAAGTAGCGGAAATACTCACTTTGATCGGATTTGCGATGCGATGAACACAAAGAATTCTTCCTTGATGTTTCGGCCAAGCCTCCATGGTTGTCCTCCTTGTGTTGTTCGGCCAAGCTCCTTTGCTTTGATCTTCAAGCTCCAAGCTTTGTGAATGATTTCATGCTCAAGAGTTGGTTTCCCTATCACCTTTGTAAGACTACTTAGGTGTGCTAGCACCATGAAAAATTTGCTACAAATCTTCCATTTGCTTCTTTTGTCTCTCGGTCAAGGAGAGAAAAATGGCTTCCAAGCTGTGAGATGAGGGAGAGAAAAATAGTTCTAAACCGTGTGAGGGAGAGAGAGAGAAGAAGGAAGATGTAGTTGTGTTGTGTATTTTGATTTCAAAAATCAAATACAATAATTCAATTTCCAAAATTGGTACAAGGCATTAAAGACTTTCAACAACTCCCATCAATCACAACAGTGACAAGGTGTCAATCACCAAAAAGGTGACAAGACATCCATCATTTGAGTGACTAATGATGTGACGCGTGATGTGACTTATGGGCCCCACTTGATTCAAAATGCGAGTGGTCCCGCAAACACTCCCGAGCTCGGATTCGCTAATTCCGAATTAACAAATTTTCCGTTGCAATGTAATTAAATCAAATTTAATTAAATAATTATGCCCAGTAAATTACTATTCACGTCGCTAATGAATTAATTCTAAATTAACTCGTTCGCCCGAATTAAAATCTAATTTTAATTCTGCGTCGAAATCTAATTTCGTTTAATATATCGAATATATTATTTTATCGATTAATTCCAAATTAATCGTTCTCTCTTTTTAAATAATATTTTATCCCAGATAAAATATCCCCGCAATTAATCCTAGATTAATTTTCTCTCTCTAATAATTAATCTCAGATTAATTATGTCCGAGTTATACGTTATCGGTGAATCTTCGGGAAGCGACCCATGAGATCCCTGGATATGTTGGCAGTAAATCCGGTCGTTAGACTATCCGAACACGTTCGTACCTAGTACTACGTTTTTACCAATTTACAAGACATGGTTGGCTTCTAGCAAAGCACCGTGCCTACCCAATTCTCCAGAAATATTCTTAAAGGAATATGTAATCTGTATCAGGCGTAGTATACGTAGTATTGTGTATTGCGATCCAGTATCGGATGTCACGTGCTAGGCCTGGGGCTGGAATTATGTCTGCCCCGTACGAAACATTTATCGGATCTCTGGTAACTAGTCTCTATAATCGGATAAGCATGACCTAGTCATATTATCCCGATAGCTGCAACATATAAGAGTACCAGTTCCTTATCCTACGTGACCATCATCTCCATATGACTGAAGTGATACTTCCATCTTGACATCACACCCAATACACTACGATTCCCAATATACCTAGAAGAGGCGTACACAGAACCTATTAAAGCCCTGGATGACCAAAACCAAAGTATATTGATTGTCACAAGTATTAGCGATGCAAGTCTCAGGTTAAGACCAAATACACCTACCCTGATTCGGACTTCCATAGACACATAGTCATACTACCAATGGAATTTCGAGGGGTCTATCCAGAGCGAAGCTGTTTCCGTACCATCGGTAAACACAACCTCCTATTACACTTGCATAAGTATCCAATACTTAAATATATGAGAACTATGCCGTTATGCTCCCACAACGTGCACAATTGCAATACTAGTCTATTCCGTATTATCGATGTCCAATCTTGATAATACTACTGTAGACAACAGAACTTGACGACGCTGTTCTAGGCTCGCGGCCTAGTTGGGAAGTACGAAATAACATGGAGTCGCCACCCGGTGTGAACCGGGACAAAGATTTAAGGCCGCACTCACCCCTCGCAAGGGAAGACCTCAAACCGTTGGGTTCGGAATGGTCCCTTACTTATGTCACTTGTGATGATATAATTTATGCAATAAACTAACCGAATCTATTCATCATTCATGCTCAAGGGTACTTAGATCTAACATGCTTTCATCCAAATAGTTTCATGCAATGTAACACAACAAGCCTATTGAACCATTAAACCAACATGTATAAATCATTACCCAAACGCATCATAAACTAAGAACATGCATAATGAACAACCTAAACATGCTTTAACAAATAAATAACAAACTAAATTAAACCATGCTTTAAATAATAAACATATAACCTAAAGACTATAACATGCTCAAATACAAATTAGGATGAGACAAGATACGTGTATCTTAAGTGGTACGTGGCATTGTATCCCGAGTGCAGACCATACTACCGTCCATTCGGAGTTGGCTATGGAATTTACGTCCGGGTTTCCATCCGATATACCACAAAAGAGAACACATATCCCGCTCATCCAACAATCACATCATGCTTCAAACGACTCTCATGCAATTATATATCAAAATAAATAAGACAACAATAAAGAAGATAAGTAGAAAGGTGCCCTCAGGTCTAACCTCTTTTGTCGTCAAAGAAAGGGCGTTACACGTCCGTTGGAAGGGTGAATGATCCGCTACTCTTTTAGTTCACCAACTCAACGTCCTTCCTCGCTGTTTTTCTATTCGGGCTGCTGTTCCAAGTCCGTTTCGTTGCTGTTTCGCTGCTACGTTTCAGGTCACTGTCTTGGTGGTTTAGCGGACTGTTTTGGGTGATTTTGAGGGCTTAGGGAGGTGCGTTTGTGAGGGTTTTTTAGGGAAACTTTATGGAGATTTTTGGGATGGTGTTTAGGTGATTTTAGGACTGTTTTATGGGTTAAAGACGCAACAAAAACTGATCAGAACAGGGGACGAAACTGTGCAGTTTAAGGTGCAGTGAGGGGTGTTTCGGGACTGTTTTGGGCGCTGAATTGGAGCTGTGAATGGGGGTCTTTTGTGAGACTTTGGGGCTGTATTTGAGGCTTATTTTAAGGTGTTTTAGGGCTGTGAATGGTGGCTGGAACTCGGCAATGGAGGGCTTAAGTTTGGGTGTTGGGCGTGAGTGGTGTTGGTGAAGGGGGTGAATATGCGGCAAAGCTAGGTATCCTGGCTTGGTGGTGCGGCAATGGTGGCTTTAGGGGGGATGCTTGGGCGTGTTATGAGGACTTAAGAGAGTGCTTTAGGTGTGTGAGAGAGGTATGTGAGCTAGGGTTGTGAATGGGGGTGAAGGCCTCTTTTTATAGGCAAAGGGAGATGACTTTCCTAATTTGAATAGGAGAGAATCTCCTAATTGGTTTCTAATAAGGAATAGATCTCCTAATTGGGATTTGGGATTGGATTTGATTTGGTAAGGGTTTTGGGCCTAAGATAAGCTTTGAAATGGAAGTCCAACAAGCAACCGAAGCTCAAACAACGAGATTAAATCCATCAAAATTCTATTTTCCAACTTTACCCTTCCAACGTCGGTTTCCCGCGGCTTTCATGACTAAAGAAGTAGTTGCCTCCATACAAGACTCATCATTGGGCTAATGTGTAAAAATGCAATGCCTACAGTCGCCCCCACTTTGATGGGACTTGTGCAGTGTGTGACAATGACAATCCTATCAAAGTACATGCAATGCATTTTCACTTACCTGGCTCGCCAGCTGCCACCTGGTATGCCTTCTGTGCTGAGTTGATAGTGCTAAACCCCATACCTAGGGTGTCGCGGTAGTCCACAATGCCAAACTTGGCGTGCTAAACCCCATACCTAGGGTGTCGCGGTAGTCCACGGTAGTCCACATAGTCCACATATTCCTCGGTAATCCACATAGTCCACATACTCCACGGTAGTCCACGGTAGTCCACATACTCCACGGTAGTCCACATATTCCTCGGTAGTCCTCGGTAGTCCACATACTCCACGGTAGTCCACATAGTCCACATACTCCACGGTAGTCCACATAGTCCACATACTCCACGGTAGTCCACATAGTCCACATATTCCTCGGTAGTCCACGGTAGTCCACATAGTCCACATACTCCACGGTAGTCCACATACTCCACGGTAGTCCACATACTCCTCGGTAGTCCACGTTAGTCCACATACTCCACGGTAGTCCACGGTAGTCCACATAGTCCACATACTCCTAGATAGTCCACGGTAGTCCACATAGTCCACATACTCCTCGGTAGTCCACGGTAGTCCACATAGTCCACATACTCCTCGGTAGTCCACGGTAGTCCACATACTCCACGGTAGTCCACGGTAGTCCACTGTAGTCCACATACTCCACGGTAGTCCACACAATCCTCATAGTCCACATAGTCCACGGTAGTCCACACAATCCTCATAGTCCACATAGTCCACGATAGTCATCGGTAGTCCACATAATCCACATAGTCCACATGCCATACCTGGCGTGCTAACCCCGTACCTAGGGTGTCGCTGAAATATCCTCATACTCGGAGTGCCGTACATGGCAAAACTAATCTGATGTCTCTATACCCGGAGTGTCGTACCTTGCAAAACTGATCTGATGTTTTGTGGGCCTCACACCCAGAATGTCATACCCGGCAGAACTGATACCGAACCAATGTGGGACTCGCCCCCAGAATGCCATACCCGGCAGAACTGATACCGAACCAATGTGGGCCTCGCCCCCAGAAAAACATACCCGGCAAGCCTGCTATTGATGCTGATGATAATGTGGGCCTCGCCCCCAGAGTGCCATACCCGGCTAAACTGATGCTGATAATAATGTGGGCCTCGCCCCCAGAGTGCCATACCCGGCAAAACTGATGCCGATAATAATTTGGGCCTTGCCTTATGGTTTATTCATGGATTCATTCTAAAATTCTGCTGATATGGGCCTCGGCCCTGGGATTCATTCCCTGGATTCATTCCAAATTCTGACGATGTGGGCCTCGGCCTTGGGATTCATTCCAAAACTCTGCTGATGTGGGCCTCGGCCCTGGGATTCATTCCAAATTCTGGCAACGTGGGCCTCGGCCCTAAGATTCATCTCCAAACTGAAACTGATATGGGCTTCAACCCTGGGACTCATCCCCAACATGAAACTGATATGGGCTTCGACCCTGGGACTCATCCCCAAAACTGATACTGATGTGTTGCTGATTTTGGTTGGCTTGTCTTTGCCGCTTTCTCCTTTTTGTTCTTTGAAACCTGTGAATACAAAACAAAACAAACACAAAAAGAATGCAAAATATGTTACGTGTATGCATGCATGCATGAATTTCCTATTATGTTGGGTTAGGTCTTCCGCCAGTTCTCCAGGTGATTGCTCAGTCCCTGATTCGTGATATGGGAGACTGGTCGCCCCCAGTCTCGTTTTACCTTTTTTTTTTCTGCTGTTTGCACTTGGTCAAGATGAACCACATGGTGGGGCCTTCCATATCATCATGCTATGTCACATGCTACGAAATAGTCCCAATAGTTATACATATCACTGTCCTCAAAGAATGCTCAGTAATGAAACCAGAGAACCTTCAAAACATTCGATGCAACTCAAATCCAAGTCTTTGAACAAATGATCTATGCCAGACTCAAAGTGCGTGTGTGCAAAGGTTCTTTTACGGCTTAATCCTTGGGTAAGCTAACTCGATGATTTCGTTTCAAAAATCGGGATCGATGAGTCAAACCAACCTAGATGTCTCAGTTAGGGTCTGCAATTGCTTTTTCGTGCTCAATGTAGTATGGTCTTCTTTCTCTTTTGTCTCTTTATTTTTTCTTTTCATTTTGAACTTCTTTTTTTTTTCTTCTCTCCCTTTTTTTTTTCAATACACCTACCCTTTAAGGTAGCATTTCTCCTCATGGTGGTCCTAATACTCGCCCATGGGTAGCTTCACGATTATCGGTTATAGGTGGTTCAATTCTTTTCTTTAGAGACTTTTCTTTTCATTTTCAACCATACCACACATCATAATATAAGCAAATCAAGATAGACATCTAAGCAAACGGTCATTCACTGACCTACAATTTCTTCAACTAGTCACTTTGCTAACTACTCAGGTTTTCACTGTTAAGAACCATAATCAAGTGCTTACGAGTCTAACATAGATCAATCACTCAAAGTATCAGATAAAAGCACATCAAGAGTTTATCGTTTCTAAAGTTTTACTCTAAAGCAATCAATTTCATCATCGGACTTATGTCTAACTATCAAAGACTAAAAACAAACAACAATTCTTTTCTTTTTTTATTTTTTTTTTCTTTTATTTTTTTTCCTTTTTTTTTCCTTTTTTTTTCCTTTTTTTTTCTTTTCTTTTTGAAGGCCCCTCATGGTCTTTCTATCCTTGCAGTAAAGTTCTTTGTTTCTCGATTTCCTTTTTCCCGATGTCAATGTTTGCTAAACTCTTCTTTGACAAGTCTCATTTTTCCTAACCCAACGGATATCTATGATGGCTTTTAAGATACGGAGGGTTAACATGATGCGTGAATGCATGAGATGTATGAGACATAATATGCATGGAGTTATCAAAAGCATAAAGGGTGGCCCCAATAGGTCATGCAACTATGGTTCACATGTGGGTTTACGGGAGTGTGGACAAAGGCTCTCGTTTGACGAAGGATTACCCACAACTAGGACTCCCCACTCAAGGGTTCGAGCGACCAAGTGAGTGCTCCTTTTTTATACCTTACGGTACGTGCCAATGAGTTACAGTGTGTGACTAACTGTCGAATGGATTTCCCGTTGTAGATTCCCCAGAGGGAGGGTGGAGCGAGGCTCTCTTAAGTACCCAAGCCCCTTAGGCTCTTATCGCTTGGTGTCAGGAATAAACAACGAGTCCTCCAAACTAGTCTGTCATGACGAGCTACAAGTAATGATTATCTCGGTGTCTTCACAGCTTTTCCTTATAAAAAGGTAGTGAGTGAAGGAAGACATCGAACCATTACATAGCCTTAAAAATGCCTTTGATTACACCCCTTTCAACTCACTATAGAAATGGTCAACTAAAGCACAAATCATACACATCACAAGACATGATTTCGAGGCCAATTCTCTAAATCCCCAGTGGAGTCGCCAAACTGTAGACAACAGAACTTGACGACGCTGTTCTAGGCTCGCGGCCTAGTTGGGAAGTACGAAATAACATGGAGTCGCCACCCGGTGTGAACCGGGACAAAGATTTAAGGCCGCACTCACCCCTCGCAAGGGAAGACCTCAAACCGTTGGGTTCGGAATGGTCTCTTACTTATGTCACTTGTGATGATATAATTTGTGCAATAAACTAACCAAATCTATTCATCATTCATGCTCAAGGGTACTTAGATCTAACATGCTTTCATCCAAATAGTTTCATGCAATGTAACACAACAAGCCTATTGAACCATTAAACCAACATGTATAAATCATTACCCAAACGCATCATAAACTAAGAACATGCATAATGAACAACCTAAACATGCTTTAACAAATAAATAACAAACTAAATTAAACCATGCTTTAAATAATAAACATATAACCTAAAGACTATAACATGCTCAAATACAAATTAGGATGAGACAAGATACGTGTATCTTAAGTGGTACGTGGCATTGTATCCCGAGTGCAGACCATACTACCGTCCATTCGGAGTCGGCTATGGAATTTACGTCCGGGTTTCCATCCGATATACCACAAAAGAGAACACATATCCCGCTCATCCAACAATCACATCATGCTTCAAACGACTCTCATGCAATTATATATCAAAATAAATAAGACAACAATAAAGAAGATAAGTAGAAAGGTGCCCTCAGGTCTAACCTCTTTTGTCGTCAAAGAAAGGGCGTTACACGTCCGTTGGAAGGGTGAATGATCCGCTACTCTTTTAGTTCACCAACTCAACGTCCTTCCTCGCTGTTTTTCTATTCGGGCTGCTGTTCCAAGTCCGTTTCGCTGCTGTTTCGCTGCTACGTTTCAGGTCACTGTCTTGGTGGTTTAGCGGACTGTTTTGGGTGATTTTGAGGGCTTAGGGAGGTGCGTTTGTGAGGGTTTTTTAGGGAAACTTTATGGAGATTTTTGGGATGGTGTTTAGGTGATTTTAGGACTGTTTTATGGGTTAAAGACGCAACAAAAACTGATCAGAACAGGGGACGAAACTGTGCAGTTTAAGGTGCAGTGAGGGGTGTTTCGGGACTGTTTTGGGCGCTGAATTGGAGCTGTGAATGGGGGTCTTTTGTGAGACTTTGGGGCTGTATTTGAGGCTTATTTTAAGGTGTTTTAGGGCTGTGAATGGTGGCTGGAACTCGGCAATGGAGGGCTTAAGTTTGGGTGTTGGGCGTGAGTGGTGTTGGTGAAGGGGGTGAATATGCGGCAAAGCTAGGTATCCTGGCTTGGTGGTGCGGCAATGGTGGCTTTAGGGGGGATGCTTGGGCGTGTTATGAGGACTTAAGAGAGTGCTTTAGGTGTGTGAGAGAGGTATGTGAGCTAGGGTTGTGAATGGGGGTGAAGGCCTCTTTTTATAGGCAAAGGGAGAGGACTTTCCTAATTTGAATAGGAGAGAATCTCCTAATTGGTTTCTAATAAGGAATAGATCTCCTAATTGGGATTTGGGATTGGATTTGATTTGGTAAGGGTTTTGGGCCTAAGATAAGCTTTGAAACGGAAGTCCAACAAGCAACCGAAGCTCAAACAACGAGATTAAATCCATCAAAATTCTATTTTCCAACTTTACCCTTCCAACGTCGGTTTCCCGCGGCTTTCATGACTAAAGAAGTAGTTGCCTCCATACGAGACTCATCATTGGGCTAATGTGTAAAAATGCAATGCCTACAACTACGACTAGGGATATTTTAATGATTAAACCTTAATGGATTATAATGTCTCATATCTTATTAATCTGGAACTAATCATATGAACTTTTATCATTTATGTATTTTGGTAATTTAATTACAATTGATAAAAGAGCAATTTCCTTTTTTACATAGTTAATTTGTACAACAACACAATGTTATGTACAAATAGTGATGCTATGGGTCATAATTGTCCAACAATCTCCCACTTGGCCTATAGCCAATCACTCAAGTGTCCTACACTTGAACTATGTACGGGTCGCTAAAACTTATGCTGAGAAACTACTTTTGTCAGCGGATTTGCAAAATTATCATCTGATGTGATTTATTCGATCATCACATCGCCACGATGTATGATTCGAACGAATCAGATGAATAGTTGAAGTGTATACTTGGATCGTTGATGAGACCATTAATTCTTTAGCCTGTGTTGTAGCCTAGCTCAGCCGCTAACAGAACTACTCCTAATCCAATTAGGATTATATAGATCTAAAGTGCTTCTATTGCTGCCTCAGTTGCAACAATATTCAGCTTTTGTTGTTTATTCATAAACAGTATCTTGCTTGGAAGATTTCCAGCTCACTGTTCCATTATTCAAACTATATAGTACTCTTATTCGACTTATAGTCGTTTTTGTCGGTTTGGAAACTTGCAACAGTGAACCCAGTCACTTCAAGTTCTCCATCTCTATAGCTTAATAAAGCATCCTTAGTTCTTCTAAGATACTTAAGGATGTTCTTAACATCAATCCAGTGACTATCTCTTGGATTGGCCTAATTGTGACTCCATATGCTCAAAGCATATGAGACACCAGTTCACGTACATCTTTCAATGTACAAGTTCTCGGAGAGTGCCAACAACTTTTAGATCTATCCCAGTAGATCCTTATTCCTAGAATAAAGGTTGTTTCTCCTAAGTATTATATGGAGAATTTTCTTGAAAGCCAAGCTTTCACCGATTGTAATATGGGAATATCATTTCCAAGAAATGACATGTCATCATTATATAGGACAATCACTGTCAGTACGCTCCCATTAACCTATTTATATACACAAGAATCATTTCGTTTTGAATTAAATCATATACCATTATGATTACATCAAAACTATAGTTCCAAGAACGCAATGCTTGCTTCAATCCATAAATGGATCGAATTAACTTGCAAACCTTGTTTGCTTGTTTTGGTACAATAAAATCGTCAGGATGTTGTAAACATCCTCCAAAAGGTTTCCATTTAAGGAAAACGATTTTGACGTTTAGCTGCCATATTTCATAAATGAAACATGCAGCATTAGCAAGCATTATCCAAATGGATTTAACCATGGCAACTGATAAAAGGTTTCGTCGTAATCGTCACAATGTTGATAACAATACTTTTTCGCTACAAGCCTAGCTTTGTACGTTTTTATGTTGCCATCCATGTTTGTCTTCCTTGAAGACTCATATAGTATAAATAGGCACAATGCCTTCCGATACAACAACCAGTGTCCAAACTTGGTTGGTATGCATGGAATCCATTTCGGACATCATGACACTTTGCCATAATAGGGAGTCGATACCTTGTATCACTTCCTCATTCGTACTCAGTTTGTCGTCCTTAATAAGATTGACATCTTTACGAGGTGAGATCAGAAACCCATACCTCCCAGGTTGTTTTCTGACTCTCTCTGACTTACGCGGTTCTTGTGTATTTGAAGATTGAGGTACAGTTTCATCCCTGATGAACTGTTTGTGTTCCGTTAAGGAATCGGTGCCTGGAACAGTATTACTCCGATTTTCATCGAGTTTTACTTTCCTCCCACTTACCACTACATATAGGTATTCCTTTTAGGAAAACCACAGGGAGAGCAACAATTACATTGTTCTCTTGTGAGTTGTATAAGTACTATACTTTGGTTTCCCTAGGATAACCCATAAAATAGGCACTTATCCGATTTGGGTTCTAGTTTGGTATCATCCAAACACGTGCCTAGTATTTCCAAATCTCCAGGAATGAGAAAACCCGATTTCTTTCCTGTTCATATCTAATATGAAGTATGTCAAACAGATTTTTATGGAACCTTATTCAAAATAAGTATTGCACTGTTTAATGCGTATCCTTAGAAGGAAAATGGTAGCTCAGAGCGACTAATAATTAACCTTACCATGTCCAACAAAGTTCGGTTTCTCTGTTCGGACACATCATCAAATTTAGGTGTTCCAAGAGGAGTCCACTGTGAAAGAATACCATACTATTTCAAATAGTCGAGAAAATTATTGCTTAAGTATTTTCCACCACGGTCTAATCGTGATGTTTTAATACTCTTGACAGTTTGATTTTATACTTCGTGTCGAAACTCTTTGAATTTATCAAAAGTTTTCGATTTATGTTTCACAAGAAACACATAACCATAATGCGATGCCACATCCGTAAAGGTTACGAAGTATTCATATCCACCTCTAGCCTAGCTAAACATGGGCCCACTTACGTCACTATGAACGAGGGCTAACAGATCGATGACACTTGCACTTTTACCAAGTAAAGGGTGTTTTAGGCACTTTGCCTAATAAACTAGATTCGTAGACATTATTTGAATAGAATCAAATCTGTCCTAGTACCCACTCTACGAATGTGTGGATATACGAGTCTTGTTTATGTGTCCCAGACAACAATGCTACAAATTAGTCTCATTTGATCAAATCAGTTTGAGCTATTTGTTTGTCATGTTATACGTTTGAGATTCATTTATATTCAAAATATAAATACTGTTATTCACATCTAATGTGTGTTTATCTCAATATCATCTTTATAAAATAAAACACTTTAGTGTTCTAGAATATAAAGGTATACTTACAACGAGTTAAACTTAGATATAGAGATAATGTTTTTAGTCAAACTAGGTACATTATAATAGTTTCCTAATTTAAGTACATACCCGAAGGGTAGTTCCTAAACTTAGGTTTATACGGTTAAAACAGCGACTCTCGTCCCGTTTCCGACTCGCAGGTAAATCTAAACTGAAGTCAGTCTTCTGCTAATCAGCATATTTCGCACATCAGTACATATCTAATGTACCACATCTAGTATCAAAAATCCAATTTTGAAACTATTAGTGAACATGTTTATGACAAACATAATTGAAGTCGGAGCCTTCCTCGTCTTCACTTCCTTCACGTCTGCATTGTCTATACGGCATTCACGCTTTCAGTGACCCCGTTTGCCACAGTTTAGGCAGACATCTTGGGATATGTCATTTGTCTTCCCAGAAGACTGTGATGATATTGCCTTTGCTCCTTTTAGAAGCTCTGGCTTTGCCTCATAGAGCATAGCATTTAACTCTCCAAGAGTTTACTCTTGGTTCACAATGAACCTGCCCCAGCTATCGGGTAGAGACTATAAGATCAAATCTTTGGAAGTCTCGACCACGTAGGTAATGCCCAGCTAACCTAGCTGATCGATGTCAGCAATCATCTGCGACACCTAGTGCTCGACAGATGTACCCTCTGACATACGCGAGCGAAAGAGCTTCTTTTGTAATTTATACTTCTAAGATTTAAGAATAAATCTATGAAGATCTTTAATTTCATCATCAAGTTACAAGGATCTCAAATGGTTAGGAATGGTTTGATACCAGATCTTACCATTGAATCCTATCCAACTTGTGAATCCTGTATTCAGGGTAAGATAACCAAAGCCCTATTTTCTGGTGTTGGACACCGCGCCACTAACTTACTGGAACTCATACATTCTGATGTATGTGGTCCACTAAGTCAGAATGCTCACAGTGGTTATTCATACTTCGTTACCTTTACCGATGATTTGTCACGGTACGGTTATGTGTATTTGATGCGACATAAATCGAAAACCTTTGAAAAGTTCAAAGAGTTCCGAAATGAAGTAGAAAAACAAACTGGTCAATATATTAAATGTCTTTGATCTGATCGAGGTGGTGAATATATGAGTGGTGAGTTCATGGATTATATGAATGAGAATGGGATTCTCGCTCAATATATTCCTCCAAGTACTCCACAGCACAATGGAGTATCTGAGAGGAGAAATCTGACTTTATTGGATATGGTCCGATCGATGTTGAGTTTCACAGATTTGCCCTATTATTTATGAGGCTACTCTCTTTTAACAGCTGCACATCTTTTGAATAAGATTCCTTCAAAAGCTGTTCCTACAACTCCGTATGAGATATGGTTCGGTAGGAGACCAAATCTTAGTTACATTAAGGTTTGGGGTTGTCCTGCCTATGTCAGGGTGACTCAGCAAGATAAGCTTTCGCCTTGAGGGCAAAATTTTAGGTTTGTCGGATATCCTTCGAATACGATGGGATATCTGTTCTATGATACCGAGCATTCGAAATGTGTTTGTAGCTCGCTTCGCAAAATTTCTAGAAGTAGAATTTTTGTTAGAAGGTGGTAATCATAGACATGTTGAGCTTGATGAAGTCCAACCTGAAAACAACGAACCAACGGAGGAACCTGAAGTTCAAGTAGATGAAGGACCTTCAACACACACACTCCGTAGGTTAGAAAAGGGTATCTAGACCTCCTGAATGCTTGTATTTGATACAAGAAAAGAGTCTAGATGTTCTCTTAGTAGAATAGACCGATCCTTTCACCTATAGAGAATCGATGTTGGACATCGACTTCGTGAAGTGGCAAAGTGCCATGAAATCCGAGTTAGACTCAATGCATGAGAATCAAGTTTGGGACTTGGTTCTGCTTCCCGAAGGAATTGTTCCTATCGGTTGTAAATGGGTTTACAAGAGGAAGTGCGGGCCTAATGGTAAGGTTAAAACTTACAAGGCTCGACTGGTAGCAAAAGGTTACACGCAGCGACCTGGCGTCGACTACGATGAAACGTTTTCACCAGTAGCAATGCTTAAGTCTATTCGGATTTTACTTTCTATAGCTGCGTATCAATGTACATAGATAAGATCTTGGAACGGTATAATTTTGGTAACTGTAAGACAACAAACATACCGTTCAGACATGGGATTCATCTTTCAAAGAAGATGAGTCCACAAACAGAGGATGAGAAGGTTAGAATGTCTAACCAACCTTATGCTTCGTGTTTGGGTAGCATAATGTATGCCATGTTATGTATAAGGCATGATATCAGTTTCGCTGTTAGCATAACTATTAGATATCAGTCCAATTCAGGTAATGACCATTGGATGGCCATTAAACATATCCTCAAGTATCTTAAAAGTACCAAGGATAAGTTAATAATTTATGGAGGAAACGAACTGTAAGTTAACGGGTATACGGATTCCGATGATAGAAAGTCTACATCTGGATTCGTATTTACCCTTAACGGAGGTGCAGTTTGTTGGAAGAGTTCCAAACAGGGATCAACAGCAGATTCCACCACTGAGGCGAAATATATTGCAGCTTCTGAAGCTGTAAAAGAGGCTGTGTGGATAAAGAACTTTGTCACAGAATTGGGAGTTGTCCTAAGTATCGAGAATGTGATTCCGTTATACTGTGATAATACTGGAGCCATTGCGCAAGCAAAGGAACCGAGGGCGCATCAGAAGTCGAATCATTTGGAACACAAGTACCACATCATTCGATAGATTGTGTCGTGAGGGGATATTATCGTGTGCAAGGTACCGAGTGAAGATAATGTAGCAGACCCGCTGACGAATGCCATACCTCCGAAGTTGTTTGATAAACACGTGGAGTCAATGGGTATTAGATACAGTCATTATTGGCACTAGAACAAGTGGGAGTTTTTGTTGGGGTTGGTGCTCAGAGCGCCAATTTTCGATTGTATTTCTTTATGAATACTTCTGTAAAACGTTATTATTTTGAATAATATATGTAGTTTCTATAATATAATGTATCTTTTAATATGGTAAAGATGTAATGACCTTAGAATGACTAGTCATGGTGCAGTTGCAAAAGCGTCGCAACTGACATTAAGTTGTATCATGATGTTGTCATTCTCAGACAGTTCATGTTCAAGGTTTACACTACTTTGTCAGTATAGTAAACCCGTTGAGACCGGTATATGTCGTATACTGGAATATCTGATTCCAATGGTTTCTCAATGAACCATTAGTCTTGAAGACTAGTATAGACGTGTAGGTGTTTATAGCGGATAAACATTGAACGACTCACCGAAGATTCTTAATGGATGGTACACCAACATCAATAAGAATCTTATTGGGTTGAGTAGCACTTGTGATTCTTAGACTTGAGATGCCATTGTGGGCATATGAGACATCTTCTACACTTAGATGGCAGTCACGTCACCGATCTATTATGATCAGACCTCCGCCTGTTCGTTGGGTGTAGATAGATCCTCAGGGTGTCCTGTGTGTATCGAGATAGGATCTGTCAGTTATGTGTATCAGAGCATAGGTAGTCCATATGATTAGCAATCAGATAAAACCATGAGCCCATGATATAATTTAGAAGTTAGTTCTAAATGTTCTTTTTGAAATTGCTAATAGAATAGTCGACTGGATAATCCCTATAGAGATTTGATGTTTACATCTATATCTCTTGGATTTATCCGGATACCTGTGACGGAGGAATTATACATTTGCCATGACCTCGACCTGTGTGATTCAGTGAGTTTATCCGTGGTCGTCATAATTTACGGGTGGATAAATTATGGACACGAAATTGGATTTCGTGACGGATATGCCTGAATCTAGAGTCTCAATAATGAAATATACTGGTAGAGAACTATGGCAACATTTATAAAAAAATATTGATTGTTTATAAAGTCGTTTAAAGGTTAAACGCAAAATACATGTGTAGGGACCCGATAGTCATTTCCTTAATTTTTGTGTATTTGCATTTAATGCTTGATTAATTCAAATACACATTAATTAATTGTCAAATTGAGATATTTGACTAATATTATAAATATATATATGTATTTGATATTTATTGTAAATATAATACATATATTTAATATATTTGTATTTAATTAATTAACTAATTATTTAATTGTTAAATGATTAAATTAATTAAAATATAAATATCTTAAGCTTATGATATTTGTTTTAATGATCAAGTTGCAATTGTTGACTAAGTTGAAAAATATCATTAAAGTGTAATGATCATTATTTAACAAGTTGGCAAGTTGATTTTCAATAAAGCAGAATTAGATATTTTGATATTTGGTATATACCAAATTCGGACAAGGCCAAATTTTAGGGTATATATTGTTTTGTTTTTTGATTAGGGTTTGATTATCTTCAACACTTTATCAAAACTCCATTAAAAGAAAGAAAAGGAAGCTAGAGAGAAAGAAAAGGAAAATTCAAAGAAAGCTTGGAATTAAGTAAGTATTTCCAACTTGCTATTAGAGAGAAAAATATTCCTCTTGTTCTTGGCAACATCTTGTGATGTTCTTGAGTTTTTCTATTCTTTATTCTTTATACTTTTGATGGTTGAAAGTTTGATGAAGGTGTTATGCATGTATGAAGTTGATAGAATGTTACTAAAGGACTTGTAAGCATTCTTTTCATGGTTTTAGAAACTTGTTGCTAATCTAGAGTTGTTGACCCACTCTTAAATGACCTAAATTTTATCTATAGTTATTTCATTTTGTTGAGACTTGATTTGAATGGAAGAAACATGATTGAAGTATTGGATTTTGTTAATTTGGTCTAATTTGTCAAATTTGAAGAAATTGAAAAATTTAAGTTTTAAGACTTCTTCCAAATTTGGGGATTTTCATTTATGTTGTGTATTTGTATGTGTATATGATACATATTAAATCTTATGTTGATTGGATTTCATTTGCATGTGTTTTGAACAATGGAAATGCAAAATGCACATTCCCCCCTCTTGTGAGGCTCTCGGCCTTATGGCTAAAATTTGGGTTTTTGGTTGCTAATTGTATTTTGACATTTGTAACATGTTAAATTCATATTATAAATGATTTAGAATCATTCAAAATTGTTTTGAACAATTACGGATTAAAAATAAACAAAATGTTATGTTTAAGGGCAATTCGGTAAATTCACATAAATTTGATTTATTGTCTTTTATTTCATAATTTGATTATTGGATAATTAAATAAATAAGTTTATTTAATTAATCCGAGAAAAAGTTTGAAATCGGAAAATTTCGATTTACACTGTTCCGCTGCGTTACCGGATATCCGCAATAAAATCCCTACAAAAGGAATATATTAAAATGGGTCTATAGACACTCATTTATAATTTCTCTTTACCTAGTTCTTCTACTTCCCAATCTGTGAAATCTGCAAGAATAAGAAGAAAAAGTTATGGTATTTCTCCTAAAGGAAAGGTAGCGAAGTCTGGAAATTCGAAGAAGAAAGCCGTCAAGGACAAGTGCCACCATTGTGGCAAGATTGGGAACTAGAGAAGGAACTGGCCAGACTACATTGCTTTCGTCAGGTGGGAGAAGGTCTCGACATCATGTATGTTTATTTTCCATGTTATTGATATCTTTTTGGCTTGTGAAACCATTAGTTATGGATGGGTTTTAGATTTTTTATGTCCTACTAATATATGTAATTCGTTGCATGGGCTGAGGGTTCGTAGGATGTTGAATCCAGGGGAGACGCAGTTGCGTTTTTGGAATGGAGATTTTCGATCTAGAGTAGTTGTTGGCGAATTCGAGATTCGACTATCTCGCGGTGATATTATTTTTACATATTGTGTTTTTATAGTTGGTTTTGTAACAAAATTATTTTATTATTTGTATTAGATATAAAAAGATATCATGTACATATTAAGAATTGTTATATATATATATAAATGATGTTTTGTTACATAATTTTCAAATTCACATGGTCATTATATTTTGCATGCTATAAGAGATATTTATGAACTATGGAATGATAAACTTAATAGATCCAAAATAACAGATACTGAACTATGACATATGTGGCAAGGTCATATAGATGTGTATGGCTTAACCTAGTTGGTTAAGAATAGTCCGATTGAGAATCTTACCATACAATATTTTCCAACTTTCGAATCTTGTATTCTAGATAAAATGACTAAAGCTCTATTTATTAGTGTTTGACATCGGACCACTGACTTATTAGAACTCGTACATAATGCTGTAGGTCGTCCTATAATTTATACTACTCACAGTGGCTACTCATACTTCGTGACCTTTACTGAAGATTTACCACGGTATGATTATGTTTATTTGATGAAACATAAATCAGAAATTTTTGAAAGGTTCAAGGAATTCCTAAATGAAATTGAAAAGCAGAGTGGTACATTCATCAAATGACTACGATCGGATCGAGGTGGTGAATATTTGAGTAGTGAGTTCATAGAGTATCTTAAAGAGAATGAGATTATCATTCAATTTACTCCTCCGTGTACTCCACAACACAATGAAATATTTGAAATGAGAAATCAAACTTTATTAAACATGGTATGATCTATGTTGAGATTCATAGATCTGCCTTACTTCTTGTGGGGCTATACTGTAATGCCCTGACCTATAACCACCTTACCTAAAGGAGTATAGAGCTAGAACGCTACCAAATTCTATTTTAACTTTAAACCCCCATGAGATTTAAGTAAAATCACTAACAATACCAAACTGATAGTCATTCACAGAAGTCGTATAACTCTTACTTGACCAACTGCCAAAATAAATGTAATGTATAGATTGAATTAACATACTAGATTCCCCCAAGACCTAACTATCCCGGAGACTTATTACTCTAATGTCCTCGGTCTTGGTATACGCTACAGGGAAACCGATCGAGATTTTGATGTTCTACTTTAGAACATATTTAACCATTACCATTAATGGTTCTTTTACTAGTAACTTTTACTAGTAACCTTTACTAAACGTTACCATAGATGACCCTTTACCGAATCATCGCATATGGTAACCCATTACCATTTATGGTTCATTTACCAGAAACTTTTACCAATAACTTTTACAAAACGTTACCATAGATGACCCTTTACCGAATCATCACCTATGCTAACCCATTACTATTTCTGGTTCGTTTACCAGTAACTTTTACCAGTAACCTTTACCAAAACATTACCATAGGTGACCCTTTACCGAATCATCACCTATGGTAACCCATTACCATTTTCCTTTACCAAAAAGTTACTGCAGATAACCCATTACCAAAACACTACCTACGGTAACCCATTACCATTTTCCTTTACCAAAACGTTACCGCAGGTAACCCATTACCAAAACATTACCTACGATAACCCATTACCATTTTTCCTTTACCAAAATGTTACCGCAGGTAACCCATTACCAAAACATTACCTTCGGTAACCCATTACCATTTTCCTTTACCAAACATTATCGCAGATAACCAATTACCAAAACATTACCTACGGTAACCCATTACCATTTTCCTTTACCATACACCCCCTATAGCAATTATACCAAGTCCGCATGAAATTTATTTCAAACCATTTCCAGAGAATATTCAAAACCATGACATAATACATGTCATTACTAAAATAATTTGTGCATTAAACATGATATGAGCGATGCAAAAAACATAAACCATATGCACAATAACAATAACAATCAACATACAGTTTAAAATAAACATATATACTTATACAAAATCTACTCGACTCCAATCATCAATCAACAATCACGACAAATATATCACTCAATTCAATATATAAGTCTTGCTGTACAGTTGGAAAATTACTTACCTCTACGAAAATCCCATATAGTGTACGTAAGTTCGTTAACTTGCACCTTGTGACTACTATAAACCTCGATGACTCTCCAACCGCTTGGTATTCTCTAGTAATACTTCTTGAATGTAATTTGCTACTGCTTTACAGCCTTCAATTGCAAGTTGTAAAACACCGTGACGTCAGAGCCTCCAATACTATCTTCAACATAATTCAATTCAAGAAGATGAGTGTCATTGAGGTATCCAACAATACATGAAGTAGCAGTATCACGCATTGGAATTCCAGCATCCTGAAGGGCTAATGTTGCCATATTAATCCATGCAAATCTCGTTCCTCCATCCGATTGGAGAACTTGTATTAAAAATGGATTTGAGAATAAGACCTTAAGTGAATCAATCTGCATGCCTCCATACTCTGGTGGATAACCAAAAAGAATATTCCCATTGACCGCTTGTTGCCCTTTGGCTTTCTCATTCGATCTCAGGCACTGACATTAGTCATGTTATACTCACGACGCACTAGTGCTTGGTCACTTTACATACTTAACAGCTTCCCATGCTACCTTAATATCCCTCTTATTAGACCTTGATAGTCCACAATTACGAGAACATATCCATTCTCATCATCAATGGCATTACACACAACATTGGCTATCACCTTCACTGCCTCAAAATTGTCCTTAAACGCCGCCGTGAAGCCAGCCTCGATTACGTCGACACCAAACTTCGCAAGCTGCCCTATGATGTCCAGCTTCTCTTTAGACGTGAGGGTTGAGCCAAGGGATTGCTCGCCGTCTCGGAGGGTGTTGTCAAACATTGACACATAGTTTGGGTAGGGATTACGACTAGGGATGTAATCAGGCTGAGGGAGCATGAGGTGGTGATTTTGAAGAATGGTTTTGAGGTTTTGTAGTGGAAGACGAATGAGGATGTTTTTGGTTTAGATTTTTTGGACGTGGAAAATGGAAGTGCGTTGTGGGGGTTTTGAAGATGGTGATGGCTGCCACTGGAACGAAGTTGAAGCTATCCAGAGAATGAGGCGGTGGCAGCTGCTTAAATGAAGATTTATCAGTGATCAGTTGTCACAATGATTCTTTTTCTTGATGGTTCCCTACTATTACGTGAACCCTACTCTCTTTTTTTTGGCTACCAAAAATTTTTTTTATTATTATTATTATTATTATTATTATTATTATTATTATTATTATTTCAACCCCTGATATTTAATTAATTTTGCGGTTCTACAGTTTTTAACGGGGTGTTACAGTCTCCCCTCCTTATAAAATTTCGTCCTGAAAATTCATTTACCTGAACATTTCTGGGTACTTAGCTTTCATTTCTACTTTCGTTTCCCAGGTCGCTTCTTCGAACGTCTGGTTCCTCCACAGAACCTTCACGATGGCTATTTCCTTATTTTGAAGTTGCTTTACCTCTTTTTCTAAAATTCGGATTGGTTTCTTTTCATAGGTCAAGTTCGGGCTCGGTTTCAGGGGTTCATAATTCAGTACATGGCTAAGATCTTCAATATATTTCCTTAGCATTGATTTGTGAAATACATTGTGAGCTCCTGCTAAAGACGGGGGTAAAGCCAAATGGTATGCTCGGTCGCCCACCATTTTGAGTATTTCGAAGGGTCTTATGTATCGCAAGCTTAGTTTTCCTCTTTTTATGAATCTTATCACCCCTTTCATAGGCGCCACTATCAGAAATACATGGTCTCCTACCTCGAACTTAAGCTCTTTTCTCTTTCTATCAGCATAGCTTTTCTGTCAGCCTTGAGCTACCTTTATCCTTGCTCAGATACTCTCGACCACCCCCTTAGTTTCTCGCATTACTTCCGATCTAATCAATTTTCTTTCCGAATATCTTGTCTCGCCCACTTAATCCCAATTAATATGTGATCTGCACTTTCTACCAAATAGTGCCTCGTACGGTGCCATGCCAATGGTTGCTTGGTAGCTGTTACTGTAAGAAAATTCCACGAATGGTAAGTATCGCTCCCATTTCCCTGACCATTCCATCACACAAGCCCTTAATATGTCTTCCAATATTTGTATGACCCTTTTGGATTATCCATCACTTTCTGGTTGAAACGCTGTTCCAAATTCTAATTTCGTTCCCATGGCCTCGTGGAAACTTTTCCAGAATTTTGAAGTAAATTTGGGGTCACAGTCTGACACAATAGAGACAGAGACTCGATACAGCCTTACTATCTCTTTTATGAATAGGTCTGCATACTGTTCTATACTATATGTAGTCTTTACTCAAAGAAAGTGTGATGTTTTGGTAAGTGGATCTATTATCACCCAGAATTAATTATTCCTCTTTTCTGACCTTGGCAGTCCCGTTACAAAATCTATAGTTTTGTGCTTCCATTTTCACTGTGGGATCTCCAATAGCTGTACTACCCCAGATGGTCTTTGATGTTCAGCTTTGATCTATTGGCACATTAAATATTTTTCCACAAACTCAGCGATGTGATTTTTCATACTCGGCCACCAATAATGTAGTTTCAGGTCTCAGTACATCTTTGTGCCCCCGGGGTACACTGAATATGGGATGTTGTGGGCTTCCACCATAATTTCTTCATTAATCTGCGAGTCGTTAGAATACACAACCTTCCCTTGAATCTTATTGTACCATCGTCATCAATCAAAAAGTCTATTTTCTTACTCGCCTTTATATTTTTCTGTTATTTTCTTAACTATGCATCATCCAATTATCTTTTTCTTTATCCTCTCAAATAATATTGGTTGGGCACTTATAGTTGTTAACATGTGTTCTTATCCCCTTGGTATTATATCTAACCTCAATTTTTGTATATTCCTCAATATTGCTAGTTGTAAGACTATTGGGGAAATGCTACCTTTTTGTTCGATGTGTCTGCGACTGTATTTGCTTTAACGGGGTGGTAATTGATTGTGAAATTGTAATCTTTCACCAATTCTAACCATCTTCGTTGTCTCATAATCAACTCATTTGAGTTAAGAAGTATTTGAGGCTCTTGTGGTCAATATAATCTCGCATTTCTCCCCATATAAGTAGTGTCTCCATATCTTCAGTGCAAATGCCACCACTGCAAGTTCCATATCATGGGTTGGATAGTTCTTTTCATACTCTTTCAGTTGCCTAGAAGCATAAGAGATTACATTTTTTTGTATTAATACACACTCCAATTTGCTTTTGGAAGCATCGTTGTATATCACAAATCTGCCTTAGCCGTGTGGTACTGTTAATCTCGGGGCAGTCACCAATAGCTCCATCAATCATTGGGAGCTCCCTTATCACTTTTCATTCCACATGAATCTTGCGTTCTTCTTAGTCAGCGCAGTCAAAAGAGTAGTTATTTTGGAGAAATCATTTATAAATCATCTATAATAGCCTCCTAGTCCAATTCTATATGGTACTTTTGATATTAGCATCATTATTGGTGCCAATTCAATTTCAATTTCGATCTCTCTATCCAATGGAAAACTCATCAGATTCTCTGAGAATACATCTTGACTTCACCACTATAATATCTTCTACCCCGCCTTTGACTTATCTTGTATCACTATTATGCTTGTTAAATGTCTGATACACCTACCAGTCAATAAATTTTCAGCCTTGATTGCCGATATATTTGGCAGGCCTTCCCTTCGCATGTTTGCTTTAAGTTCCATTTGCTTATCCCCGGTCGATTTTAAGATTACCTTATTTTTTTGCCTGAATTGTGTGGTACTTTATAAGCCCGTCCATTCCTATTATTACCTCAAACTCTTTTAGACTCAACACTATTGACTCTGCCTATAAAACCTTATTCCGATTTTGGATGGAAATTCTTGACCACCTGACTAGAATCCATTACGTCACTAGAAGGTAATGAGCCAAAATATTATATGGTTACGTTTTCTGGTACCAGTCCCAAAAGATCCCCAAGACTCTAGCCTCATTTTCGGTCATCTTGCTAATGATCAAACACTTTTTAGGCTCAATCTTATTATATAATATGGCTCTGAAGCTTTCAAAATGGTGTCCAATTACTCTACATGATACTCCAATGTATGTTCAGGGTTTCATTCTTACTCATAGAACATCTTCAGACGTGGCCAAGGGACTCGACCCCGTAGTGCTATGGCTGTTCTAATTAAACAAGCCACCATTGCCTAAATTAATTAAAACCTAGGATTAAATGTGTTGACAAGCATTCTCAATTCATTATTAGTGTTCATGTATGTTAAGTCAATTCACGTTCTTCATCGCTTACTACTCTACGACAAGGTTAAAAGCACACAAGTATAATTTATACATATTTCATGTCAATCATCAATCAATCATATCATCCAAGGCATTTTGTTTATTATTTATCATTCCTAATAGTTATACGTATTGACTTGTTGATAGTCGTGTTGATCCATGATGCTCATATGACTTTGTCTTCTAGTTATTAGGAACGTCAAACCCGCTCTGATACCAACTGTAACGCCTCGACCTATAACCACCTTACCTAAAGGAGTATAGAGCCAGAACGCTACCAAATTCTATTTTAACTTTATACGCCTATGAGATTTAAGTAAAATCACTAACAATACCAAATTGATATTCATTCATAGAAGTCATATAACTCTTACTTGACCAATTGCCAAAATAAATGTAATGTATAGACTGAATTAACATACTAGAATCCCCCAAGACCTAACTATCCAAGTGACTTATTACTCTAATATCCTAAACTGTAAATAAAAAATAAATAGACATGGTTCTTTGTCACATGAGCCACCATCATGGATCCGACATGCAACCACCAACCACTAAATCAGCATATTCTTCTAAAAGATGATCACCTACACCACTGGACACAGTGAGCCAAATCCCAGCAAGAATTTTCATGCATGAATGCAAAGATGACCTTAAAAAAATAAAACACTTTGAAAACCTTGATTTTAGCATAAACTTTTACTAATCGATAAAACGTTTACAGTTAAAGTGTTGGTTTTTAGGTTTAGTCCCAAGATCAAAATAAGTATAGAATTGTGAATGAATAATCAAAGAAAAGTGGCGGAAACACACTTACATTGAACGGTTTTGGATGTGTTGAGAAGCAAAAATTCCTCCAAGAACTCTTTGTGTATTCGGCCAAGGGGTCCCTCCAAGCTCCAAGCTTTGTCTTGTGATTCCAAGCTCTCAAGTTGGTTTCCCTAACACCTTGATATGATTCCTTTGATGTGTGTGCTAGCACTCAAAAATTGCCACAATTTTTGATCTTGTTCTTGAGCAGTTTCGGTAATGGAAGAACAAGGGGGGAGAAGAAAATTGCTACAATTTTCGGTATTGAGAGATAGTGATAAGGCTTGTGTAAATTGTTTTCAAAAAACAATTAATTGATATACCAAATGTTTGTTTGGTAAAAGTCAATCAAAGCTTGACTTTGGAGTGTATTAGAAGCCACCACCAACTCCACCTAAATACATCAACCAAAAGCAACTTAAGGTGACATGTGATGTGACATTTGATGTGACATGTGGGCCCCACTCGATTCCAAATGCGAGTGGGGCCGCAAACACTCCCGGGCTCGGGTTCACTAATTCCGAATTAACGAACTTCCGTCGCAACATAATTAAATCGAATTTAATTAAATAAATATGCCTAGCAAAATTACTATTCACATCGCTAACGAATTAATTCTAAATTAACTCGTTTGCCCGAATTAAAATCTAATTTTAATTGCGCATCGAAATCTAATTTCGTTTAATATATCAAATATATTATTTTATCGATTAATTCCAAATTAATCTTTCTCTCTCTTCAAATAGTACTTTATCTAAGATAAAGTCTCTCCGTAATTAATCCCATATTAATTAAGCTTGAATCATATGTCATTGGTGAATCTTCGGGAAGCGACCCAAGAGATCCCTGGATATGTTGGCAGTAAATTCGGTCGTCGGACTATCCGAACAAGGACGTACCAAGTACTTCATTTTTACCGATTTACGAGATAAGGTTGGCTTCTAGCAAAGCGCCATGCCTACCCAATTCTCCAGAAAAATTCTTAATGGAATATACGATCTATATCAGGCATAGTATAGGTAGTATTGCGTATTGCGATCCAATATCGGATGTCACATGCAAGGCCTGGGGTTGGAATAGTATCTGCCCCGTACGAAACATATATCCTATCACCAGCAACTAGTCTCTTTATTATCGGATAATCATGACCTAGTCATATTATCTTGATGGTTGCAACCCTTAGAGAACGAGTTCTGTATCCCTGCGTGACCATCATCTCCATATGACTGAAGTGATACTTTTGTCTTGACATCACACCCAATACACTACGATTCTTAATAAACCAAGAAGAGGCGTACACATAACCTGTTAAAGTCCTGGACGACCAAAACCAAAGCGTATTGATTGTCGCAAGTACTAGCGATGCAAGTCTCAGGTTAAGACCAAATACACCTACCCTGATGCAGATTCCCATAGACACATAGTCATACTACCATTGGGATTCCGCGGGGTCTATCCATAGCGAAGCTGTTTTCCGTACCATCGGTAAAACACAACCTCCTACCACACTTGCATAAGTATCTAATACTTAAATATATGAGAACTATGCTGTTACGCTTCCATAACACGCATAAGTGCGATACTAGTCTATTCCGTATTATCGATGTCCAGTCTCGATAATACTACGACTAGGGATATTTAATGATTAAACTGTCGTGGATTGATACTGTCTCATATCATCTCAATCCGGAACTAATCATAAGGACTTTCATCATTCACACATTTAAGTAATCTAATTACGAAATCATAAAAGGTAATTTCCATTGCTACATAATTAATTGTACAAAAACACAATGTCTTTTACAAATAGTGACGCTATGGGTCATAATTGTCCAACAATCTCCCACTTGGCATATAGCCAGTCACTCAAGCATCTAACACCTGAACTATGTACATGTCGCTCAAACTTTTGCTGAGGAATGGCTTTCGTCAGCGGATCTGCAATGTTGTCCTCTGATGTGACCTTCTCGATCTTCACATCGCCACGATGTATGATCTTACGAATCAGATGGAAACGTCGAAGAACATGCTTGGATCGTTGATGAGACCGCGGTTCCTTAGCCTACGCTATAGCCCCGTTATTGTCACAATATAATGGAACGGGCTCAGCTGCTAACGGAACTACTCATAATCCAATTAGGAATTTTCGGATCCAAACTACCTCCTTTGCTGCTTCAGCTGCAGCGATATACTCCGCTTCTGTTTTTGAATCCGCAACAGTCTCTTGCTTGGAAGATTTCCAGCTCACTGCTCCGGTATTCAAACAAAATATGTACCCAGATTACGACTTACAGTCGTCTTTGTCGGTTTGGAAAATTGCATCGGTATACCCAGTTACCTCAAGTTCTCCATCTCCATTGATTAAGAAAGCATCCTTAGTTCGTGTAAGATACTTAAGGATATTCTTAACCGCCATTTAGTGACCTTCACCTGGATCGGCCTGATAGCAACTACACATGCTCAAAGCATAGGAGACATCAGGTCGCGTACATATCATGGCATATATGATCGATCCGAATGCCGAGGTGAATGGTATCCGACTCATGCTGTCTCTCTCATCTTGAGTTTTAGGACACATGTCCTTAGATAGAGTGACGCCATGTGACACTAGCAAAAGTCACCTCTTGGACTGATCCATGTTGAATCTCTTCAACACTTTGTCAATGTACGTACTCTGGGAGAGTCCAAGAAGCATTCTAGATCTATCCTGGTAGATCTTTATTCCTAGAATAAAGGCTGCTTCTCCCAGATCTTTCATGGAGAATTTCAATGAAAGCCAAGCTTTCACCGACGTTAACATGGGAATGTCATTGCCAATAAGCAATACATCATCAACGTAAATGACAATGAATGTCAGTGCTCTCCCACTAACCTTCTTATATACACAAGGATCATCTTCGCTTTGAATGAAATCATATTCTTTTATGATCTCATCAAAGCATTGGTTCCAAGAACGTGATGCTTGCTTCAATCCATAAATGGGTCGATTTAACTTACAAACCTTGTTTGCAAGTTGCGGCACGACAAAACTGTCAGGCTGTTGCATATAAACATCCTCCAAAAGGTTTTCGTTAAGGAAAGCAGTTTTGACGTCCATTGCCATATCTCGTAATCGAAATATGCAGCTATAGAAAGCATTATCCGAATGGATTTAATCATGGAAACGGGTGACAAAGTTTCGTCGTAATCGACACCATGTCGTTGACGATACCCCTTCGCTACAAGCCTAGCTTTGTACATTTGTACGTTGCCATCCATGTCGGTCTTCTTCTTGAAGACCCAATTGCATCCAATAGGCTTTACGCCTTCTGGTGCATCAACCAGTTTCCAAACTTGGTTGGTGTACATGGAATCCATTTCGGACTTCATGGCCTCTTGTCATAAAGCGGAATCAATATCTTGTATCGCTTCCTCATACGTAGCCGGTTCGTTATCCTCAATGAGATTAATATCTACATGAGGTTAGATCAGAAACCCATACCTCTCAAGTTATTTCCTGACTCTCTCTGACCTACGTGGTCCTTGTGCATTTTAAGATTGTGGTACAGCTTCATCCCTGATGAACTGCTAATGTTCCGTTGAGGATTCTATGCCAGGAACAGTATCACTCTAATTTTCATCGAGTTTTACTTTCCTCCCACTAACCACTGCATTTAGGAATTCCTTCTCAAGGAAAACCGCATGTAGAGCAACAAATACTTTGTTCTCTTGTGGGTGATAGAATTAATATCCTTTGGTTTCCCTAGGATATCCTACAAATAGGCATTTATCCGATTTGGGTTCTAGTTTGGTACCTTCCAAATGTTTTACGTATGGCCAGCATCCCCAAATCTTCAGGAATGAGAAACCCAGTTTATTTCCTGTCAATATCTCATACGGAGTCTGTTGAACAGACTTTGACGGAACCTTATTCAAAATAAGTATTGCACTGTTTAATGCATATCCCTAGAAGGAAATAGGTAGCTCAGTGCGACTCATCATAGACCTTACCATGTCTAACAAAGTTCGGTTTCTCCATTCGGACACACCGTTTAATTGCGGTGTTCCAGGAGGAGTCCATTGTGAAAGAGTACCATATTCTTTCAAGTAATCAAGAAACTCATTGCTTAAGTATTCGCCACCACGGTCCGACCGTAATGTCTTAATACTTTTACCGGTCTGTTTTTCAACTTCGTGTCGAAACTCTTTGAATTTCTCAAAAGTTTCCGACTTGTGTCTCATAAGATACACATAACCATAACGTGATGCATCATCTGTAAAGGTTACGAAGTATTCATATCCACCTCTAGCCTGGCTAGACATGGGCCCACAAACGTCACTATGAACTAGGGCTAACAGTTCGGTGGCGTATACACATTTACCGCTAAAAGGTGACTTAGGCATTTTGCCTAATAAGCAAGATTCGCATACGTCATATGAATTTGGATCAAATCCGTCCAAGTACCCACTTGTAGGCACTGTATTTTTGCATGTGAGTCCCTATGATGAGTCTCATTTGGAGACACTACCATTTAAGTCACGGAAGTCGAGGGAAACGGACGTCGGAAGGGGAAATTCAGAATAGGCATGTCATCAGATTCATTTCACAAGTTCACTGTTTTCGTTCGTGCAGCGTTCGTTACTTCGTTCGAATGTCAGGCAGATTGCGGGCGTTCATGTAGCGTTCGGAGAGGCGTTCGAACGGCGTCGGTATTTCTGGTTTTGCTGCTAGTCTCACACCCAAGCCCAATTAGCCCACCAAAGCCCATAAAACACATCCAAATTAATAAAATGCATATTTAACACATGGTGAAATAAAATAAAATAATTAATTGAGTCATATACCAAATTAAATAAAACATTAAATAAAATCATGCCTAATTAAAATCAATCAACAGATTGTATTCCCAATCAAGAATATTTTTATTCCTAATTAAAAATATTGTATTCCTAACTTAACAAATATCATGTCTAAACAACACAAATTAAATATATTGACTTCCTAAATTGAACTAATTTTGTCCCCCAATCAATCTTAGGCTTTCCTTGCATGACACCAAATCATATCCTCCATTAAATACCAAATCCCTTCCTTGTCAAGCAAGATTTAACCCTAGCCCTTTTCCTATAAAAGGAACCTAATTCCAACCCTTGAGACCCCCTAGCTAATTCATAGAAGAAAAACCTCTCTCCAACTCTCCCATTCACTCATACCAAACAAAAAAAAAGAATTTTCTCTCCTCCTCTACCCTTGCTTTACCGAAAATCACAGCCCTAAACACCATCCACCCACGCCAACAAACCATCTAAAAGAGTAACTAAAAAGCCACACTTTTAATCCCCAAAACATTAACCAAAAATCTGCATTTTAAGCCTTCAATAACACCCAAAACATTAGCCAGAACACCCAAAAACAGTAACTAAAATATAGTAGTTAAAACGTGACAAACAGTAACCAGTACAGCAGCAAAACAGCAGCGAAACGGAGCAAAAACAGTAGCTTGAGCAGCGAAACAGCGAGGAAAAATGCGAACCAGTGAACCGGAGGAGTTGCAGAGTGTTAGCCCTTCTGACGATCGTGTATCGTACATCCGAGAGGTGATTTAAAAGGTTAGACCTGAGGGCACTTTTTCTATTTATTGTCATTCATTTTTTTTTGTTTTATTCGCATGAGAGTCGTTTGTGGATGCATGTTGTGGCTTTGAATAAAATGGAAAATGTGTCGCCTCTTGTGGTATATAGGATGGAAACCCGGACATAAATTTCATAGCCGATTCCGAATGGACGGTAGTATGATCTGTACTCGGGATACAACTCCACGTACCACTTGAATAAACGGCGCATATTTCATTTTATGTTGTTGTGATTTGTTATTCGCTACTTGATTTCCGCATGTTATTTGTTTCTGTAATGATGAGATAAAGCGCATGGGCTTAGTAAGTGCGATTAAAGGTCCTCTATTTTGAGAGGTTAAAATCCTTTACCACGATGCTTTGCCGCACCGGATAATGTATATTCGATTGGATGCGAGATATGTTCAATCAGATACACGAAGTCCGATATCGTAGTCTTTACTTTTTATATATGTCTTGTGTCGTTTGCCCATGGGCTTAGTTAGTGCGATTAAAGGTCCTCTATTTTGAGAGGTTAAAATCCTTTACCACGATGTTTTGCCGCGCCGGATGATGTATAGTCGGTTGAATATGAGATATGTTCAATCGGGTATACAAAGTCCGATATTGTTATCTTTATTTTTATATGCATTATGATGTGATGCGCATGGGCTTAGTAAGTTGGATTAAAGGTCCTCTATTTTGAGAGGTTAAAGAACCTTTATCACGATACTTCGCCGCGCCTTTTATTTCGTTATTCGCTTTTCTCTGTATGTCATCTTCTTGCATAATCATGCATCATGTTGCAATGCGCATGGGCTCATCGAGTTGGATTAAAGGTCCTCCATTTTGAGGGATAAAAAGCCTAAGGGCTACCTTTGCCACAACGATTTGCCGCGCCTTTTAGCCCGTTATTATTGATTAGGTGTCATCTATTCATCCGTTCACGTATGTGTCATGCTGTTTACTGTATTTTGGGGGTCACTGCTGTAACCCCGTTCGAACGCGTTTCAGAACGCCGCACGAACGCATGTTTTCTGTCTCAGTACGTTCGAACACGTTCACAAACGCAACTCGAACGCGCATGCATTTTGTCTTATCATGCATCAGGTCTCATTTCCGTTCGAACTCGTTTCTGAACGCCATATGAATGTGAGCATTCTGTTTCATTTCCGTTCGAACGCGTTTACGAACGCTACTCGAACGCCAACCTTCTATTTACCGTTCGAATGCATTTACGAACACTACTCGAACGCGCATGCATTTGTTTCATCAAGTCTGGTCCCGTTCGAACACGTTATCAAACGCCACACGAATGAAAACCTTCTGTTTACCGTTCGAACGCATTTTCGAACGCGCATACACTGAACTAAGTCCTCTTCATCATATTTTATACATAATTCCCCCATTGGTTATCCCTTTGTATTACGAACCTGATTGCTTCTCTTTAATATGCATGCTTGTATAATTATTGCATGTTTGTGCTTCCATGGTTATCAATGCAATGTGTTTGTGAAATTATGGGTTTGCCATTATTCTGATTCAATTTTATGCATGCTTGTATGATCATTGTTTGCTTGCGTTTTCGTATCCATGAATATAATGTGCTTATGAATTTGTATGCTTGCCGTATTTCAATTTACTTTTATGCATGCAAATTCGGACATAGATTATATGCCAATAGGTTGTATGCAAATATGAAAATGTGTTACATGTGAACTTAGATGAACTTTTGATGTATGAATGCAAACTTAGGAGTAAAATTATCCTTGGAAATATGTTTCTTAGGCTTAGTTGAATTATTGTACAAATCATTTATTACAAGTGACATAAGTAAGGGACCATTCTGAAACCAATGGTTTGAGGTCTTCCCTTGCGAGGGGTGAGTGCGGCCTTAAATCTTTGTCCCGGTTCACACCGGGTGGTGACTCCATTATTCTCCGGTTTAGTCCCCCGCGGGCTACTCCGTACTCCCAACTAGGCCGCGCGCCTAGAACAGCATGCGTCGCCCAATTTCTGTGTCCCACAGTCTGGCGACTCCACTGGGGATAGGGAATCGGCCCCGAAATAATGTCTTGTAGTATTATGATTTGTGCTTTAATTAACCGTGTCTACTGTGGGGTAAAATGGGTTTAATCAAAGGCATTTTTAAGGCTGGGTAATGGTTTGGTGTCTTCCTTCATTCACTACCTTTCTATGAGGAAAAGCTGTGAAGACACCTAGATAATCATTTACTTGTAGCCTATTGTGATGGACTAATTTGGAGGACTCGTTGTTTATTACTGTCACCAAGCGATAAGAGCCTAAGAGGCTAGGGTACTTAAGAGAGCCTCGCTCCACCCTCCCTCTGGGGAATCTACAAAGGGAAATCCATCTGACAGTCAGTCACACACCATAACTCGTTGGCACTTACTGTAAGGTATAAAAAATGTGCGCTCACTTGGTCGCTCGAACCCTTGAGTGGGGAGACCTAGTTGTGGGCAATCCTTCACCAGCGAGAGTCTTTGACTACACTCCCGCAAACCTACACGTAGACCGAGATTGTATGGCCTATAGCAACTATTTCCTTGTGTTTGTGGACCATCCTCATTTGGATGCAGTTGGACTTCTTGTCAGAAATACGAACTTGTTGGGCCATTTAAACTGGGACGACTTCTTGTCCTATGATGATTGGGCCAAAAGCTTCTGAAATGTTGATGGGCCACTCTGTAGAAATTATTTTTGTATGCTTGTGTTTGGGAACATTGTCATTTGGATCCATTCGGACCTTTTATCATGGGATATGGGCTTGTTGGGCCATTTAAACTGGGACAAGAACGTATCTTATGGTGATCGGGCCAAAAGCTTCCAAAACGCCAATGGGCCATTATATGTTTGTGTTTAGGAACGTTATCATTTGGATACGATTGGACTTATTGCCATGAGATGTGAACTTGTTGGGCCATTTAAACTGGGACGAGTTCACTCCTATGACAGTTAGCCCAAAAGCTTCTAAAATGATGATTGGCCGATTTGTGTGAAATTTTTAATAAGTTGATATATCCCTTGTATCGCATGCATCTCATTCATCTCATGCATACATATCCTGTTAACACCCTCTATGTCTATAAAAGACATCATAGATTCCTGTTGGGTTAGGAAATAGGGAAGGCTCACTAAAAGACCGGTAACATATATGAGTACATCCGATAACGAGGTATCCCAGATAGATCAGTTGAAAAACGGTCTCGCTAAAATTACTGAACAGTTACAAACATTGACTACTGTTGTGGCTGGTATGGCTGTACCTTGTGCTGGGGGAAATTCTGAGAATGTGAGGCGCGAGGAGCCTCCGAATGGGTTGGGGGATGATATCCCCTCTTTTGATGACGACCTGGCAGAGTATGCAACATGCAGAGTGATTGGGTCTCAGGCATAATTTCAGAAGCTTCGGGATCAGGTTGAAATAGTTACCCGTAAAAGGAAGGGTAAACATGAAGAGTTGTTAGATTATGAGGCAATGACCTTCGAAGAACAGTTGTCTGCTCAGTTCAAGATGCCGGATATGGCTTAGTTCAACGGGAATGGGGATCCAAGGGTTCATCTCCGTCAGTATGTATCAGTTATGAGTTCTGTGGGTTTGACAAAGTGACAGATGCAGAAGATGTTCGGAATGTCACTCGAGGGGGCACCGGTGGTATGGTATCACTGCCTTGAGAAGAAAGTAAGGGAAGATTGGAGGGAATTGGCTGATGAATTCCTGAAACAGTATGTCACGGACTTGGAGATAGATCTGTCACTCCGTGATCTAGTGAACACCAGGCAGAAACCGGAAGAGAGTTTCAAGGAGTATGTGGACCGCTGGAGAAGCCAACTCTTAAAGATGCAGACCAGGCCCTCAGAGAAAGACCAGATAAAAATGATTATCAAGGGAACCAAGCCCTCCATCTATGGGAAGCTAAGGAGGATGACCTCCATGATTACTGATTTTCGACAGTTGAGGGAAACTGTCATGGATATTGAGGATGAAGAGGCCGAGAATAGAAAATTCTATGGTCTAAACAGGAGGCCCATTGGGGGGACATTGGGAACAAAGCCTGTTTCTGCTGAGATTACTGATATCCGAAACCGGAGATTCTCCAACTTGGGTAGACCCTTGTCCAAGGTATTGGAGAAATTTAAAAGACAAGGACTTCTGAAACCCCTAGAAACCAAACCACTCCCAAACCCTCCACCACCACATCTCAACCTAAACCAATATTGCCAATTCCACCAACAGAAAGGCCACGATACCGACAACTGTGCCCGACTCCGCCATGAAATCCAGGACCTTATAGACTCAAAAAAGATACCCGACCCTGAAACAGAACACCCCAACACACACCAGAACCCTTTACCAAATTACCACTATGTCCCGCCACCAACCTATATGATAAAATCTGGCCTACCCGAGAACCTTGTCCTCAAATCCTTTGACCTCCAAGCCATTTGCCTTGGTATTTGGGATAGTAACAGTGAAGATGAAACCGAACATGGGAAGTGTTTCTGGGCAGACTTCTCTAGTAGTGATGAAGAAGAAGTGAGGGGTATGACACGCAGCGGGCATTTATACAATGATATGACTGATAAGAGTAAAGAAGTGTTGATTGAAGGGAGAGAAATGGCAGAGAATGGGGATAATTCTGAGGGAGATACAATGATGCGCCAATTGAAAAAGACCCGGGCACATGTCAGCATCTGGGAATTTTTGTGTTCATCACAGGAGCACAGGCTGGCTATGGTTGAAGCTTTGAGCAAAATAGTAGTACTAGAGGATGCTAATCCGGTGATGTTTGTGGGATCGGTACAAAAGGAAATTTTGTAGGCGATCACTTTTTCTGAGGAAGAACTCCCAGTTGAGGGGAGAAGCCATAATAGACATTTGTTCATAAGGGCCGAGGTGAAAGGCAAGAGAACGACATGTGTGATGGTGGATGATGGCTCGTCCATCAATGTGTGCCCGTGGAAGATTTTGGCAAAGCTGGGTATGAAAGCGACGGATTTGGACCCCTCCAGTATGACCATCAAAGCTTATGATGACAGCAAACGAGGAGTTGAGGGTTTTTTTTTGGTAGTGGTCAAAGTAGGCCCAATTGAAGACGAAATTGAGTTCACGGTGTTGGACATTCCGGCTACTTTCGCTTTATTGTTGGGAAGGCCTTGGTTTCACAAACTTGGGAGCGTGCCTTCCATTTTACATCAGATGATTAAGTTCCCGTATGAGGGAGAAATTGTTACCATCCGAGCTGAGATAGATAATGATGTGGTTGCCTTGGAGATACAGCCTTTCACGAGGTTTCAGGTATCAGCAACTTCTGATGAATGGGTGGATCCTAGGGTGGCTAGGATCATGAAAAAAAATGAAGTTTGAGTCGGGTGAAGGTTCAAAATTTCCAGATTTCAGAGGACAGACTACTCGGAAGGGTTTGAGGTACACATCTGATGAAGAAAAACTGAAGGTTAAGAAGAAAGGTCTGAAACTGATGGAATGTTTTGTGAAGGCTTCGGGGTATCAAGGGGAGCCTGAATCGGTGGAAGTTAATGGGATTGTGATACCGAGATTTGAGATTTTCCAGGATATGCTGGGTAAGAATCCGATGATGGAAGAAATTGTGAAGAAGGAAGAAGAGAATTGGGAGGAAGAACTGATGAAGTTGGAGAGCCTGACTCTTGAAGAAGATAAAAAGTCTGAGAATAACCCAGTTGCAGAGGAAGAAATGTCTGTAGAAGATGAGGACATTTATCTTCCTGATTTATTTGAGTGTACCCCCGCATTTATTAATAATAAAGACAATCATTTCGCTTATTTTCCTGAGTCTATTTCCTCTGACTTGCATGACTTGAGTATATTTGATATCAGCTCCACCAAAACAAATGCATTTAACCTTGGTAAACCTAAAAGTCCTAAGGAAATTCTGATTGCAAGCGAAGTTACCTCCTAGGAGAGGGAGAAATTAGAAGAATTATTGGTCAAATATGCCAAAGTGTTTGCTTGGTCCTATGAGGACATGCCTGGGGTAGACAGAAACATTGCCCATCACACAATACCAACTTATCCGAATATGAGGCCGGTGAAACAGAAACTCCGACGGATGAGACCAGAATGGGCTGAGAAAGTCAGAGAGGAAGTTAAGAAACAGATAAATGTGGGGTTCTTGGAAGTAGTAAAGTATCCTGAGTGGTTGGCTAATATTGTGCCGGTGCCGAAGAAAGACGGGAAGGTCAGAATGTGTGTGGACTACAGAGATCTCAACAAGGCTTGCCCGAAAGATGATTTTCCTGTACCGCACATAGACGTACTAATTGATAGTGCGGCTTTATCTGCTATGTATTCATTTGCAGACGGGTTTTCCGGTTACAATCAGGTTCTTATGGCTGAGGAAGACAAACACAAGACTGCCTTTGTTACCGAGTGGGGTACTTATTGTTACAAGGTGATGCCATTTGGGCTCAAGAATGCGGGAGCTACATATCAGCGGATGGCTACTACACTATTCCACGACTTGATGCACAAAGAGATTGAAGTGTATATGGATGACATGATGGTGAAATCAGAGACGAGAGTTGGGCATATTGAAGCACTGGCAAGGTTCCTTCAGATAGTTGACAAATACAACCTGCGGCTAAATCCCAAGAAATGTGTGTTTGGGGTGACATCAGGAAAATTGCTGGGACATACAGTGGGAATAGGAGGAATAAAGGTAGACTCTGAAAAGATCAAAGCAATCACAGAAATGCCAGCACCGAAGACTGAGAAGGAAGTCAAAGCATTCATGGGGAAGATTCAGTACATCAGTCGGTTCATCGCCAAGTTGACGTCAGTGTGTGAGCCTATCTTCAAACTGTTGAGAAAAGATCAGCCAGTGAGATGGAATGAACAGTGTCAAGCAGCCTTCGAAAAAATCAGAGAGTACTTGGTAAAGCTGCCTGTATTGAAACCTCCGAGACCGGGTAGACCTTGGATATTGTATTTGGCCATAGAATCAGAAGCACTGGGGGCAATGATGGTACAGGAAGATGAGACATGGGTAGAACACGCAATTTATTATCTGAGTATGAAGATGCTCCCGTATTATCAAGAAGTAGAGAAGATCTGTCTTGCAGTGGTATGGGCTTCCAGAAAATTGCGGCATTATTTTCAGTCTTACAAGATCCAGGTAGTGGTAAAGGAGAATCCTCTGAAATACCTGCATTCGGTGCCTTCGCTAGTGGGGAAATTAGGCAGATGGTTAGTATTGCTGACAGAGTTTGACATTGAGTATCTCACCACCAAAGTGGTCAAAGGGCGAGCAGTAGCAGAGTTTCTGGCATTGCAACCTGTTGAAGGGGATCAATATAAGTTTAAATTTCCAGATGAAGAGATCCAAGCAATAACAGTTCAGAGATGGAAAATATATTTTGACGGAGCAGTGAATTGCAAGGGAGCGAATTGGGATTGTGATAATGACCCCCGAATGAGAGACCTTGCCTTTGGCCAAAAGGTTGACATTCAGAGTAACAAACAACAAGGCCGAATATGAAGCATGTGCTTTTAGTTTGACTGCATTGATAGCCTTGAAGGCCGAAAGTGTAGAAGTCTACGGAGATTCTATGTTGGTAGTCCAGCAGATGCGAGGAGAATGGGAATTGAAAGAAGAACGGTTGAAACCTTACATTTTTTACCCGATTGTAAGTTTCAATACTTGCCAAGAGAAGAGAATCAGATGGCAGATGCATTGGCTACACTTGCAGCGACTTGGGAAAATCCAGAAAAGTTAGTGATGAGACCGTTGATACTGACGACAGCCAGAAGACCAATTTATGAGATAGAGAGAATTCTGGAAATAGAGGTTGATGACGGTAAACCTTGGTATCATGACATTCAAAGGTATCTGGAACATGGGGAACTCCCAGAGGGAGCAGGCAGAAAAGACAGAACAGCCATTCAGAAGTTAGCTTCCCAGTATGTGATTTTGAAAGGGGAACTATACAAGAGGCAAGCAAACAGTCTTAAGCTGAAGTGTTTGAGAAAAGATGATGCCCAGCAGGTAATGGAAGAAATACACGCCGGAGTATGTGGTCCGCACATGAACGGGTTGAATCTGTCCCGCAAGATAGTGATACAAGGTTTCTACTGGTCGACCATGGAGACCGATTGCGCGAAGATGGTAAAGCACTGTTATGATTGTCAAACACACGGTAATTTGAATCATTTCCCACACACAGAGTTTCACGGGTTGTTAGAGCCGTGGCCTTTCTCAGCATGGGGAATTGATATGATTTGAGAGATTCGACCGAATGCATCGAATGGGCATCGCTTCATAGTAGTATGCCGCACAATGTAGTGACGTACAATAGAGTTCAATTCCAGGGAGAAACGAAGGCAATGCTACAGAAATACGGGATAGGCCATCACAAGTCATCACCGTATAGGCCGTAGGCAAATGGGGCAGTTGAGGCAGCCAACAAGACTATAAAGACGATTTTAGCCAAGATGACAGAAAACTACAGAGATTGGGCCGACAAACTACCATATGCTTTGTGGGGGTACAGAACATCTGTGAGAACAGCAACAGGGGCCACACCTTACTCTCTAGTCTACGGAATGGAAGCAGTATTGCCAGTGGAAGTGAAAATACGGTCTATGAGGGTATTAGCAGAGGTAGAGTTACCGGAACAAGAATGGGCCACACAGAGGTTTGATCAGTTAGCACTGATGGATGAGAAGAGAACGAAGGCTTTGTATCACATGCAGTTGTATCAGAAGAGACTGGCCCGAGCATTGAACAAGAAAGTACATCCCACCGAGATCAGAAAGGGTGATTTGGTACTTAAGCAGTCGATGCCGTCGACGATAGATCCGAGAGGAAAGTTCAGACCTAACTGGGAAGGAC
Source organism: Zanthoxylum bungeanum (assembly GCA_019454045.1). Lineage (NCBI taxonomy): Eukaryota > Viridiplantae > Streptophyta > Magnoliopsida > Sapindales > Rutaceae > Zanthoxylum > Zanthoxylum bungeanum. Next base: position 51,866 of record SKCR01005948.1, on the reverse strand, counting down.
CTTACATAGTGCAGAAAGTAATGGGAAATGGAGCACTGAGACTGTCAGACATATAAGGAAATGAGTTCACCGATCCGATCAACGTAGACAGATTGAAGCAGTACTTTGCCTAAGAGAGAGAAGACTGAGCAATCATCATGAAGATTGACAGAAGACCTAACCCAACGGGATAAGAAACACATGCATGCATGCATACACGTAACATACCATGCATTCTCTTCGTGTTTGTTTTGTTTTGTGTGCGCAGGTTCGAAGAAAGAAAAGAGGAAGCAGCAGAGATGAGCCAAATCAAAAGCAACGTCAGCGCAGTTTCAAATTTGGGGATGAGTCCCAGGGGGCGAGCCCCACATCAGCAGTTTCGGGGATGTGTCCCAAGGTTGTAACCCAGGCCATCAGCAGTTTGGGGATGCGTCCGAGGGTTGTAACCTACATCAGCAACTTCGGGGATGCGTCCCAGAGTTGTAACCCATATGGCAATGTTATCGGGATGCGTCCCAGGGTCGAGGCCCCCGTTGTCAGATGCAATTATCGGGATGCGTCCCAGGGTCGTTGGCCCCCTGCATCGTCAGTCTTGGGATGCGTTCTAGGGTCGAGGCCCATATTTTGTCAGCGGTATTCGGATGCGTCCTAGGGTCGAGGCCCCCGTTGTCGGTTGCAGCTATTGGGATGCGTCCCAAGTTCGAGGTCCACTGCAGCATCAACTCAGTTCAAGGCAGCTGCCGAGTCAGATAAGTGAAAATGCATTGCATAACTTTGATATGATTGTTCAAATTCACACACTGCACAAGTCCCATCAAAGTGGGGGCGACTGTTGGCATTGCATTTTTGCATGTGAGTCCCTATGATTAGTCTCATTAGAGACACTACCTTTTAAGTCACGGAAGTCGCGGGAAACGGACGTCGGAATGGGAAATTCAGAATAGGCATGTCATCAGATTCATTTCACAAGTTCACTGTTTTCGTTCGTGCTGCGTTCGTTACTTCGTTCGAACGTCAGACAGATTGTGGGCGTTCGTGTAGCGTTCGAAGAGGCGTTCAAACGGCGTCGGTATTTCTGGTTTTGCTGCTAGCCTCACACCCAAGCCCAATTAGCCCGCCAAAGCCCATAAAACACATCCAAATTAATAAAATACATATTTAACACATGGTGAAATTAAATAAAATAATTAATTAAGTCATATACCAAATTAAATAAAACATTAAATAAAATCATGCCTAATTAAAATCAATCAACAAATTGTATTCCCAATCAAGAATATTTTTATTCCTAATTAAAAATATTGTATTCCTAACTTAACAAATATCATGCCTAAACAACACAAATTAAATATATTGACTTCCTAAATTGAACTAATTTTGTCCCCCAATCAATCTTAGGCTTTCCTTGCATGACACCAAATCATATCCTCCATTAAATGCCAAATCCCTTCCTTGTCAAGCAAGATTTAACCCTAACCCTTTGCCTATAAAATGAACCCAATTCCAACCCTTGAGACCCCCTAGCTGATTCATAGAAGAAAAACCTCTCTCCAATTCTCATATTCACGCATACAAAACAAAAACAAAAAAGAATTTTCTCTCATCCTCTACCCTTGCTTTACCGAAAATCACAACCCTAAACACCATCCACCCACGCCAACAAACCATCTAAAACAGTAACTAAAAAGCCACACTTTTAATCCCCAAAAACAGTAACCAAAACTCTGCATTTTAAGCCTTCAAAACACCCAAAAAAATAGCTAGAACACCAAAAACATTATCTAAAATATAGCAGTTAAAATGTGACAAACAGTAACCAATACAGCAGCAAAACAGTAGCGAAACGGAGCAAAAATAGTAGCTTGAGCAGCGAAACAGCGAGGAAAAATGCGAACCAGTGAACCGGAGGAGGAGTTGCGGAGTGTTAGTAAGTGCGATTAAAGGTCCTCTATTTTGAGAGTTAAAATCCTTTACCACGATGCTTGGTCGCGCCGGATGATGTATAGTCGGTTGAATGTGAGATATGATCAATCGGGTATACAAAGTCTGATATTGTTGTCTTTATTTTTATATGCATTATAATGTGATGCGCATGGGCTTAGTAAGTTGGATTAAAGTCCTCTATTTTGAGAGGTTAAAGAACCTTTATCACGATACTTCGCCGCGCCTTTTATTTCGTTATTCGCTTTTCTCTGTATGTCATCTTCTTGCATAATCATGCATCATGTTGCAATGCGCATGGGCTCATCGAGTTGGATTAAAGGTCCTCAATTTTGAGGGATAAAAAGCCTAAGGGCTACCTTTGCCACAATGATTTGCCGCGCCTTTTAGCCCATTATTATTGATTAGGTGTCATCTATACATCCATTCACGTATGTGTCATGCTGTTTACTGCATTTTGGGGGTCACTGATGTAACCCCGTTCGAACGCGTTTCAGAACACCGCATGAACGTATGTTTTCTGTCTCAGTCCGTTCGAACGCGTTCACAAATTAACTCGAACGCACATGCATTTTGTCTTATCATGCATCAGGTCTCATTTTCATTCGAACGCTTTTCCAAATGACATACGAACGTGAGCATTCTGTTTCATTTCAGTTCGAACGCGTTTACGAACGCTACTCGAACGCGAACCTTATGTTTACCGTTCGAACATGTTTACGAACGCTACTCGAACGCGCATGCATTTGTTTCATTAGGTCTGGTCTCGTTCGAACGCGTTATCAAACGCCACACGAACGAGAACCTTCTATTTACCGTTCGAACACGTTTTCGAATGCTACACGAACGCGCATACACTGAACTGAGTCATTTTCATCATATTTTATACATAATTCCCCCTATTGATTATCCCTTTGTATTACGGACCTGATTGTTTCTCTTTAATATGCATGCTTGTATAATTATTACATGTTTGCGCTTCCATGGTTTTTGCAATGTGTTTGTGAAATTATGCGTTTGCCATTATTCTGATTCAATTTTATGCATGCTTGTATGATCATTTTTTGCTTGCGTTTCCGTATCCATGAATATAATGTGCTTATGAATTTGCATGCTTGCCGTATTTCAATTTACTTTTTTGCATGCAAATTCGGACATAGATTATATGCCAATAGGTTGTATGCAAATATGAAAATATGTTACATGTGAACTTAGATGAACTTTTGATGTATGCATGCGAACTTAGGAGTAAAATTATCCTTGGAAATATGTTGTTAGGCTTAGTTGAATTATTGCACAAATCATTTATTACAAGTGACATAAGTAAGGGACCATTCCGAACCCAATGGTTTGAGGTCTTCCCTTGCGAGGGGTGAGTGCGGCCTTAAATCTTTGTCCTGGTTCACACCGGGTGGTGACTCTATTATTCTCTGGTTTTGTCCCCCGCGGGCTACTCCGTACTCCCAACTAGGCCGCGAGCCTAGAACATCATGTGTCGCCCAGTTTCTGTGTCCCACACCACTCTTCGAAAGTATGGATATGCGAGTCTTGTTTATGTGTCCCAGACGACAATGCCACATATAAGTTTCATCTTTATGATTTACTTTAAGCCTTGTTGTTTGTTACAGAATATGGTTGAGATTGATTTATATTCAAAATATAAAGACCATTATTTACAAAAGCAGTGCAAATTTCTATATCCTTTTTATACATAAAACACCCAGTGTTTCTAAATACAAAAGTGTACCCACATTGGGTTAACATAGATACAGAAATAATATACCTAGTCAAACTAGGTACATAATAACAGTCTATTAGTTCAAGTACATGCCCTGAGGGCAGTTCCAAAACAAAAGTGCCTACGGCCAAAACGGCGACAGATGTCCCATTTCCAACACGCAGTTCAATCTCTCCTAACGCTAGTTTCCTACTAATCCGTAGATCCTGCACATCAGTATAAATATGAGTACCACAACCAGAATCAAAAATCCAATTTTTTAAACTAGAAGTAGTCATGTTTATTTCTATAACAAATATACATGAGGCCGGTGCCATGCCCGCCTTTATCTCATTCTGGAGCGCCTTGTACTCGCAGCAGTCACGCTTCCAGTGACCCCGCTTCCCGCACTGGAGGCAAATATCCTGAGATTTGTCCTTTGGCTGCCTAGAAGCCTTTGACGCTTTGCCTTTGCCCTTCTTTTTCTTCTTCTTCTTGATACCTCCAGTCGCCTTGGGCCCAGCCCTCGGAGTCCGAGATGTAGAAGCGAAGTGCGCCTCGCGCTTCTTGCCCTTAAGAAGTTCCTTTTCTGCCTCACGCATCGTGGACATCAGCTCTCCAAGAGTCTGCTCTTGGTTCATCATGTTGTAGTTCATGATGAACCCACTCCAAGTGTCGGGGAGAGACTGCAAGATCAAATCTATAGAGGTCTCTATCTCAAAGACAATCCCCATTTGTCCAAGATGCTCAATATCGGCAATCATCTGTGTCACATGGTGTTCAACAGACGTACCCTCCGACATCCGAGCACGGAAGAGCTTCTTCTGTAACTCATATCTTTGCGATCTAAGGTTAGATCGGTGCAGATCATTCAACTTCGCCAACATTGTATAGGGATCCAATCCCTTGTTCTGTCGACGGAATTGCTGAGTCATAGCAGCAAGCATGATAGATTGAGCAGTTGCGTTGTCATCACTATATGTCTTCCAAAGATCTAGCTCGAGCAACTGATCAGATCTGGGCTTAGGCTCAAGAGGTCTCTCTATAGTATACAGCAGCCTCTCGCATCCAAGGACTATCCTTAGATTCATGTCCCAATCGGAAAAGTTAGTGCCGTTGAAGACATTATCGCCCATGATGATGTCTCAGACACTGTTCTTTCCAGTCATTTTAATTGCGATAATCTAATTATCCAATTAACAATATAGGGTACAGTCCAACTGTTACAAGAAAAATAACATTATATTAGTCCAACTAATAAAATAATTTTGACGAAATATTTGAAAGCGCGTAAAGCTAAGTATTTGAATGAAATTGCAAATTCAATACTAGCCTCCCACTATTTTTCGGCGAGCCTCTAACCATCTGTCGAGTACACGGGAAACCCAGTTTCCTAGTGGGCTAGGATCCCGTTAACTAACACAGCCTTGACTTTGGCCAACAAGCTGTATGATATTTAACTAGGTAGATCTCGAAGATCAATTGGATCTCATCCAATTCCTAGATCCGGTAGGTGGACCTCCAAGTCCGAAACATATATACAATATATATGCCAATATATCCAATATATTTTCCTAACATTTTCCTCTGAATCAACTAAGCATTGGCTTTGGCACAACAAGCTTAATGATTCCAGTTAAGCGGGACCCATTGACGTTGGAAAGCTTTGTAATCAATGTCGATGGACAATAAGTGATCTTGACTTTGGCCAACAAATCACAACTTGGACAAGACACCGATATGGAACAAAGCTTCCATGATTCAAACACATCCGCAATTGACAAAGGTCTTGACTCTGGCCAACAAACCAATGCCAATTTTAGATCTTGAGTAAGAATCACTCAATGGAAGGAAAACGCTTAATATGTTTTGAGGGTTTTTCGAGTAAATTGGCAACCAATTTATTATCTTTGATTAGGTCTCATCATACACCCTTAAGCATGCATTCTAAAAGCATAATAAGGCGCGGAAAGTAAATTAATAACGATATGCGGATGGATATTTAACAACTTGTTCCTAAAACAAATCACTCCATTTCTTCTCTCCGGCTAGCACTATTCTACTTCTACCCAATTATATAATAAAATAATAGAAACCTCATTACATTGAGGGGAATTAGGTGAGAAGAGAATACAAAGAAATAATGAGAGATAAGGCTGGACACGCAGGTCCAATTTATAAATTCCAAATTTACAATAATTTCTAAAATTGCCATTTCCCTTCTAATATCCATCCGATATACGCTATTCATTCAACACATCCATGTATTCATTCATAGCATGCAATTTAATCAATCTAATCCAATTAATTAATCTTGAATTATGTGATCATCCAATGTTCAAACAATGATTTGATTTTGCGCGAGTCCAACTCATTTGAGAATAAGTACTCAAAGTACGAATTCTTGAATTCTATCGAACTACTCGTTAAATATAATTTAATTCGTATTCAATACTAATTCATTTATTTAATTCCAAATTAAATAACTACACTTTTAATGCGCTTTAACGACTTAGATTCCAAATCTAATCTAATCGGGTCTCAAAGCCCAACTAACATCCAATGTTCGTTTAATTAAAGTCCGATGGGCTTTCAATTGATTTCATAAGGCATGGGTTGGTCAATATGGGTCAAACCCAATTACCAAGCCCAATTAAGGAATCACCCTTATTTTCCAAGAAACCAATTTCGGCCCATAAAGCCCAATTAAACTTATAAAGCCCATTTGTTATATTTGGACTTAATGGAATGATTAGGCCCAATTTGGATCCAATCCAATTGGCCTAAACCAACTTGGCCCAACCAAGCCCATTATGACCAATACAACAATTACTAGCCCAATTCAAAATCAAGCCAATTAATCAAATTTTTAAAATTCCAAATTTTATAATTCAATTAACCAAAGTGTAATACATCAATTAATTATCCAAATTAATATTTTCAAAATACAAATTTAATCAATTAATTATGTATCCAATTGTTCAACTTATGTCCAACATTTTTGAATCAAAAAATCAAGTCATTACATGCTAGATTGGTCACAACAATGGTGGGTTATTTTGTCCGATTTCATTTTTCAATCCGATTGAATTTTAAATCAACATTTCCCAATCGTTTCAAGTCATCCAATGATCAATGAAACAAAAAATACCATGACCCTAGGGTAATAAAGCATTCGGCCAAGCCTATCAATGGGCAAAAATTTGATCCAATCAATATTTAATGAAATTGATCATATACAACTTCATAACATCATCATTCAAGCATACTCAATCAATCAATTTTATCAAATCATGCTCAAATTGATTTTACCAAAATTTTACCCTAATTCATTTCATGCTCAAATTGGCTCATAGATACCATTGTTGGGTTTCAAGGTTTAGTCCCAAGATCAAAATAAGCATAGAATTGTGAATGAATAATCAAAGAAGAGTGGAGGCTTGTGTAAATTGTTTTCAAAAAACAATTAATTGATATACCAAATGTTTGTTTGGTAAAAGTCAATCAAAGCTTGACTTTGGAGAGTATTAGAAGCCACCACCAACTCCACCTAAACACATCAACCAAAAGCAACTTAAGGTGACATGTGATGTGACATTTGATGTGACATGTGGGCCCCACTCGATTCCAAATGTGAGTGGGCCCGCAAACACTCCCGGGCTCGGGTTTGCTAATTCTGAATTAACGAACTTCCGTCGCAACGTAATTAAATCGAATTTAATTAAATAAACATGCCTATCAAAATTACCTATTCACGTCGCTAACGAATTAATTCTAAATTAACTCGTTTTCCTAAATTAAAATCAAATTTTAATTCCGTTTCGAAATCTAATTTCGTTTAATATATCAAATATATTATTTTATCGATTAATTCCAAATTAACCTTTCTCTCTCTTCAAATAGTACTTTATCCAAGATAAAGTCTCTCCGCTATTAATCCCAGATTAATTAAGCTCGAATCATACGTCATTGGTGAATCTTCGGGAAGCGACCCAAGAGATCCCTGGATATGTTGGCAGTAAATCCGGTCGTTGGACTATCCGAACACGTACGTACCAAGTGCTACGTTTTTAACAATTTACGAGACAATGTTGGCTTCTAGCAAACCACCATGCCTACCTAATTCTCCAGAAATATTCTTAATGGAATATACGATCTATATCAGGTGTAGTATACGTAGTATTGCGTATTGCGATCCAGTATCGGATGTCACATGCAAGGCCTGGGGCTGGAATAGTGTATGCCCCGTACGAAGCATATATCGGATCACCAGCAACTAGTCTCTTTATTATCGGATAATCATGACCTAGTCATATTATCCCGATGGTTGCAACCCTTAGAGGATGAGCTATGTATCCCTGCGTGACCATCATCTCCATATGACTGAAGTGATACTTCCGTCTTGACATCACACCCAATACACTATGATTCTCAATAAACCCATAAGAGGCGTACACATAACCTGTTAAAGTCCTGGACGACCAAAACCAAAGCGTATTGATTGTCGCAAGTACTAGCGATGCAAGTCTCAGGTTAAGACCAAATACACCTACCCTGATATGGATTCCCATAGACATATAGTCATACTACCAATGAGATTCTGCGGGGTCTATCCAGAGCGAAGCTGTTTTCCGTACCATCGGTAAAACACAACCTCCTACCACACTTGCATAAGTATCCAATACTTAAATATATGAGAACTATGCTGTTACGCTTCCATAACACGCACAAGTGCGATACTAGTCTATTCCGCATTATCGATGTCCAGTCTCGATAATACTACGACTAGGGATATTTAATGATTAAACCGTCATGGATTGATACTGTCTCATATCATCTCAATCCGGAACTAATCATAAGGACTTTCATCATTCACACATTTAAGTAATCTAATTACGAAATGATAAAAGGTAATTTCCATTGCTACATAATTAATTTGTACAAAAACACAATGTATTTTACAAATAGTGACGCTATGGGTCATAATTGTCCAACATAAAGGGCCATCGGTCTTGGTATACGCTACAGGGCAACCAGTCATGATTTTGATGTTCTACTTTAGAACATATTTAACTATTACCATTAATGGTTCTTTTACTAGTAACATTTACCAAACGTTACCATAGATGACCCTTTACCGAATCATCACCTATCGTAACCCATTACCATTTTTGGTTCATTTACCAGTAAAATTTACCAAACGTTTCCATAGGTGACCCTTTACCGAATCATCACCTATCGTAACCCATTACCATTTATGGTTCATTTACCAGTAATTTTTACCAATAACCTTTACCAAACGTTACCATAAATGACCCTTTATCGAATCATCACCTATGGTAACCCATTACCATTTTCCTTTACCAAAGAGTTACCACAAGCAATCCATTACCAAAACATTACCTACGGTAACCCATTACCATTTTCCTTTACCAAAATATTACCGCAAGTCACCCGTTACCAAAATATTACCCACAGCAACCCATTACCATTTTTCCTTTACCAAAATGTTACCGCAGGAAACCCATTACCAAAACATTACATACGGTAACCCATTAACATTTTCCTTTACCAAAATATTACCGCAAGTAACCCATTATCAAAACATTACCTACGGTAACCCATTACCATTTTCCTTTACCATATACCCCAATGTAATAGTTATACCAAGTCCGTATGAAATTCATTTCAAACTATTTCCAGTAAATATTCAAAACATGTCATTACTCAAATAATTTGTGCATTTAACATGATATGAGCGATGCAATAAACATAAACCATATGCACAATAACAAGAACAATCAACATACATTTTACAATAAACATATATACTTAACCAAATCTACTCGATTCCAATCATCAATCAACAATCACGACAATCATATCACTCAATTCAATAAATAAGTCATGTGGTACAGTTAGAAAATTAATTACCTCTACAAAAATCCCAGATAGTGTACGTAATTTCGTTAACTTGCTCCTTGTGACTACAATAAATCTCAATGACTCTCCAACCGCTTGGTATTCTCTAGTAATACTTCTTGAATGTAATTTGTTACTCCTTTACAGCCTTCAATTGCAAGTTGCATAACACCGTGACGTTAGAGCCTCCAATACTATCTTCAACATAATTCAATTCAAGAAGATGAGAGTCATTGAGGTATCTAACTGTTGGACAATTATGACCCATAGCGTCACTATTTTTACAGATCATGGTGTTGTTGTACAAATTAACTATGTGACAAAGGAAGACGTACATGGATGGCAACATACCATATTATGGCATAGTGTCATAATATCCAAATTGGATTCCATGTATATCAACAAGTTTGGATACAAGTTGATGTACCACAAGGCATTGTGCCTATTGGTACTATAAGTCTTCAAGGAAGACGTACATGGATGGCAACATACCAACGTATAAAGCTAGGCTTTTAGCGGAAAGGTATCGTTATCAACATTGTGTTGATTACGGTTCAACCTTTTACCTGTTGCCATGGTAAATCCATTTGGATAATGCTTGCTAATGCTGCATGTTTCATTAGTGAAATATGTCAACTGAATGGCAAAATCGCTTTCCTGAAAAGGAAACCATTCGGAGGATGATTATAACATCATGTCGGTTTTGTCATACAAAAACTAGCAAACAAGGTTTGCAGGTTATTCGATCCATGTTTGGATTGAAGCAAGCATTGGGTTCTTGAAATTATCATTTTGATGTAATCATAATAGTTTATGATTTAATTCAAAACGAGATGATTCTTATGTATATAAGAAGGTTAGTGGGAGCGCACTGACAGTGGATGTCCTATAAATAATGATGACATATCATTTCTTGGAAATGATATTCCCAAATAACAATCGATGAAAGCTTGGCTTTCGAGAAAACTCTCCGAGAAACCGTACATTGAAAAATGATAAAAACGGTACTACATAATTTGAACTTAATCTATGGATGCTGTCTTAATCTATGGAGAAGTGAACTTGAAGTGACTGGGATCACTGCTGCAAGTTTCCAAACCGATAAAAATGGTCCTACATAATTTGAATAACGGAACAGTGAGCTGGAAATCTTCCAAGCAAGATACTGTTACCGAATAAACAACAAATGCCGGTTAATTGTTGCAGCTGAGGCGACAATAGAAGCCATTTGGGTCAATAACAAATCTAATTAGATTAGATATAATTCCGTTAGCAGCTGAGCTAGGCGTCAGCACAGGCTAAAGAATTAATGGTCTCATCAACGATCCAGATACATACTTCGATATTCATCTGATTCATTCGGATCATACATCGTGGTGATGTGATGATCGAATAAATCGCATCAGATGATAATCATGCAAATCCGCTGACGAAAGCCTTTTCTCAGCAGTTTGAGCCAACTGTACATAGTTCGGGTGTCAAACACTAGAGTGACTGGCTATAGGCCAAGTGGGAGATTGTTGGACAGTTATGACCAATAGCGTCACTGTTTGTACAGATCATGGTGTTGTTGTACAAATTAACTATGTGACAAATGAGATTGCACTCTTATCATTTGTGATTAGATCACCTAGATGTATAAATGATAGTAGGTCTCTATGATTTGTTCCTGGATTGAGAATGATATGAGACAGTATCAGTCAATGAAGGATAAATCATTAAATATCCCTAGTCAGAGCATTGTCGAGATTGGACATCGATAAATGCGTAAAATACTAGTATTACACTTGTGTGCGTTGTGAGGGCACAACGGCATAGTTCTCATATATTTGGGTATAGGATACTCATGCAAGTGTAAGAGGAGGTTGTGTTTTACCGATGGTACGGGAAATAGCTTCGCTCTAGATAGACCCCTCGGAATTCCATTGGCAGTATGACTATGTGTCTATGGAAGTCTGAAATCACGGTAGGTGTATTTGGTCTTAACCTGAGACTTACACCGCTAATACTTACGACAATCAATATACTTTGGTTGCGGTCTTCCAGGACTTTAACAGGTTCTGTGTACGCCAATGCTGGGTATATTGAGAATCGTAGTGTGTTGGGTGTGATGTTAAGACAGAAGTTTCACTCCAGTCATAGTGGAGATGATGGTCACGTATGATACGGGACTGGTTCTCTTAAATGATGCAGCTATCGGGATAAAATGACAAGGTCAGGTTTATCCGATTATAGAGACTAGTTACCAGACATCCGACATGTGCTTCGTACGGGACATACACAATTCCAGCCCCAGACCTAGCACGAGATCATCTGATACTGGATCGACATACGCAATACCACATATATTACGCCTGATATAGATCGATTATTCCTGTAAGCATGTTTCTGGAGAATTGGGTAGGCATGGCGCTTTGCTAGAAGCCAACCTTGTCTAGTAAATCGGTATAAACGTAGTACGAGGTACTTACATGTTCGGATAGTCCGACGACCGAATTTACTGCCAACATATCCGGGGATCTCATGTGTCGCTTCCCGAAGATTCACCGATGACGTATGACTCACACTTTTAATTAATCTGGGAATAATTAGATGAGAGAGAAAATTAATCTGGGATTAATTGCGGAGATATTTTATCTGGGATAAAATATCAATTAAAGAGAGAGAACGATTAATTTGGAATTAATCGGTTAGTTAATATATTCAATATATTAAACGAAATTGGATTTCGACGCGGAATTAAAATTAGATTTTAATTTGGGCAAACGAGTTAATTTAGAATTAATTCGTTAGCGACGTGAATAGTGATTTCGCTAGGCGTAATCATTTAATTATGACGCGACGGAAAATTCTTTAATTTGGAATTAGCGAACCCAAGCCCGAGATTGTTTGCGAGCGCATTCGCATTTCGAATTCGAGTGCGGCACGCAAGTCAAATCAAGCGTCAAATCATTAGTCAAATCAAGCGTCAAATCAAATGTCACTTTGAGTGATGTGACAAGTTGTCAATTGATTGATGTGAGTTTATGTGAGATGATTGAAAGCATTCAATGCTTGACTTTTTTGAAATTGAAAAAGTGGTAAATGGTTAATTATTTTTGGAAATTATAAACCTATTACAATTTTTATTTCTCTCTCTCTTTGTATACGGTTTTGGAGCCAAATGCTCTTCTTCATCTCTCTCAGCCTCAAGGCCATCTTCTTCTTCCTTCTCACTGGTTTGACCGAAAATGAAGTGAAGAAAATGAGTGATTTTGTTGCAAAATCAAAGTGCTAGCACACTCTAGGAGACATACCAAGGTGATAGGGCTGTGATTGCATGAGCATGGAAGTTTATCATAAAGCTTGGAGCTTCAAAGGACATCCATGGCCGATTCTTGGAGGAGGAAAACCACCCACTTCTTTGCAGTCCACATTTCGAGCAGCTCACTACCGAGCTTTGAAGGAGGGGAGAAAGCTTGTTCTTCGATGCATCCAATCCATTCATTGTGAGTATTCTGCACCTTCTTTGATGTGTATTCATACTTGTTTCATGCTTGATTAATGATCTTGGGATGTTTAGAATAAACCAACAATGGTATCAGAGCCTTTGAAAGCATGAAAAACATTTAGGGTTAAAATTTGGGCTAAATTGATTTTGAGCATGTATAATGAAATGGGATGAATTAATATGCTTAATTGATGTTTAATTGAGGATTGATTAGATCAATTTGAAGAAAATGTGTTTGGAACATTTTTCCCCAATTTTCGAGGCATGGCCGAAAATAGAGAAGCCATAAAATGTCTTGGATTTTGATTTTTTGATTCATTGGATGTGTTGGAAATGATTTGGGGATATTGATTTAATGTTGAATTGAATTGAATTGGATTGAATTTGATTTGGGCATAAATTTCCCCTTTGGCCGAGACATGTATCATGGTATATGGGTTTGATTTTAATCAAAATGTGTTGGACATGTGATGATGAAAATGAGCATGATTAATTATAAATTGATGTTTTAGAAATGTTAATTTGGGTGATTAATCATGATATACACTTTAGGTTAATTAAATGTGAAATTTGATTTTTTGTATTTAATTAATTGGGCCCTTAAAATTGGATTTGGGCTTTAATGTTGTAAATGGGCTTATTGGGCTTTGTTGTATAAAGTTGGGCTTAGGCAAAATTGGTTGGATCCAATAAGGCCCAAAACCGCCTCGATAAAGCCCAAATGTGACTTAATGGACCTTTAAAGTTTAATTGGGCCTAATGGGCCAAAATTGATTTCTAGGCTTATGGGGTAACTCCCGGATTTTATTTTGGTTATTCGATTTGACCCGAGTTGACCTAAAGTCCACGCCATAATAAATTAATTAAAAGCCCATTAGACTTTAATTAAATTGATGTTGGACGTTAATCGGGCTTTGAGACCCGTAACAATTAAATTTGGAATTTAAGTCGTAAAAGTCCGTTAATAAAGTGTGATATGTAATTTGGAATTAAATAAGCGAATTAGAATTGAATGCATATTAAATTGGATTTAATGATGTAGTTTAATTTAATTCGAGTATATATACTTTGAGTACTTATTCGCAAAATGAGTTTGACTCGAGCAAAATCAAATCATTGTTTGAACATTAGATGGTAACTAATTATCAGATTAATTAATTTGATTAGATTGATTGATAACATGCTTGTGTGAATACATGGTTGCGATGCATGAATAATGTATATCAGATGGATATTAGATGGGTGGGACAATTTTAGAAATTGTTGTAATAAATTTGATTTATTTATTGGACCTGCGTGTCCAGCCTTATCACCTCCATATTCTTTGTATTCTCTTCTCACCTATTCCCCTCAATGTAAATGAGGTTTCTTTAGAAGTGTAGTTGTAGGCATTTCATTTTTGCATGTGAAACCTGATGATGAGTCTCATTTGGAGACACTACCTTTTAAGTCACAGAGGTCATGGAAAACGGACATCGGAAGGGGAAATTCAGAATAAACAAGGTTCACTCTTTTCGTTCGTGGTGCGTTCGTGTATACGTTCGAACGACAAACAGATTGCGGGCGTTCGTGCCGCGTTCGAAGAGGCGTTCGAACGGTGTCGGTAATTCTGGTTTTGCTGCTAGCCTCACATCAAGCCCAATTCGCCCACCAAAGCCCATAAAACACATCCCAATTAAAAAAACACATTTAAAACACATGGGAAATTAAATTAAATATTAATTAGATAATGTAATTGAATTAAATAAAATAATTAAACCATTTACCAATTAAATAAAACATAAAATATAATCATACCTAATTAAGACAAATCAAATATATTAACTTCCTAACTAAACAAAATCACATACTAAATTAAAAAGATGTCATGCCTAATTAAAATCAATTATAACAAATTAAAGATATTGACTTCCTAATCTAAACCAAATTTTTCCCCCCTCAATCTTTGACTTTCCTTGCTCAACACTAAATCAAATCCTCCTTTTAAATGCCAAAATCCCTTCATTGTGAGACAAGGAGTAGCCCTAACCTTTCACTATATAAACAACCCCTAACCAAGACATGCACTCCCCTAGCTCATACACACAACTCACACGAAAATCACAGTAAAAAACCCTAGAAGTTCACGCATACTACAAAGAAATAACACAAAAATTCTCTTCATCTCCTTCCCCTAATCACCGAAAATCATACCTCCATTTAGCAACCTCGTATCACCGAAAAACAGCCCATACAGCAGCCCTAAAACACGCATACATCAGCCCTAAAAACACATAAACAGCAGCCCTCCACCACCGAAAATTACAACCAAAAACTGAACTGCAGTAACATAAAAACTGTACTTATAATCCTTGAAATAACCACACAAAACTGCACCAAAAACCCCAAAAACAGCAGCCATGCACGCCAAAACAGTGACATGAACAGTGAGTGGAAAATACAGAGGAAACAGCAGCAAAACGGAGGCCAAACAGCAAGCAAAGCAGCAAAACAGCAAGCCAATACGCTAAACCAGTGAACCGGAGAAGCAGAGGAGCTTTACCCTTCCGATCTCCGGAACGTGAGTCTGAAAGTCGGCAAAAAGGTTAGACCTGAGGGTATTTTCCACACTCGTTTTCTATTTTATTTTTATTTATTTATTATTCATTGAGTATTGTTTGCATGATTGTTATGAAAAAATGCATGTTGTGGCCCTTGAGTAGATAAATATGTATGAATCATGAAAAATTGTATGTTGTGGACTTGGAATAAAATAAAAGATTTGTCAACTCTCGCGGTATATCGGATGGAAACCCGGACATAAATTTCATAGCCGATTCTGAATGGACGGTAGTATGATCTGTACTCGGGATACAACTCAACGTACCGCTTGAGTAAACGGCGCCCTCTTTTGTTTTATGTTGCTTCGTTTATTTATTTTTTTCATTATTTGAATTATGCATGTTACTTTTGTATGTATGATACAATCGAGCGCATGGGCTTAGTAAGTCGGATTAAAGGTCCCCTAATTGGAGGGGTTAAAATCCTTACCACGATGTTTTGCCACGCCGGTTGATGTGTGTTCGGTTGAATGCAAGATATGTTCAATCGGGCATAC
Source organism: Zanthoxylum bungeanum (assembly GCA_019454045.1). NCBI lineage: Eukaryota > Viridiplantae > Streptophyta > Magnoliopsida > Sapindales > Rutaceae > Zanthoxylum > Zanthoxylum bungeanum. The sequence continues at coordinate 35,720 of SKCR01005948.1, read as the reverse complement.
CAAGTTTGATATGATTGCCTTTATTTTTGTATGTATGATACAATCGAGCGCATGGGCTTAGTAAGTCGGATTAAAGGTCCCCTATTTCGAGGGGTTAAAATCCTTTACCACGGTGCTTTACCGCGCCGATTGATGTGTGTTCGGTTGAATGTAAGATATGTTCAATCGGGCATACCAAGTTTGATGTGATTGCCTTTATCTTTGTATGCATGATAAGATCGAGTCCATGGGCTTAGTAAGTCGGATTAAAGGTCCCTTATTTGGAGGGGTTAAAATCCTTTACCACGATGTTTTGTCGTTCGGTTGGTGTATATCGATTAGATGTGAGATGAGTTCAATCGTATACGTGAGGTCCCACATTATGGATTTGTTTGTCTATAAATGTGTTGCATGCATCAGGTCTGGTTCCATTCGAACGCGTTCTCGAACGCCACACGAACGCGAACCTTCTATTTACCATTCGAATGCGTTCTCGAACGCTACGCGAACGCGCACGCATTATCTTAATTTCATCATGCATCATTTCTGGTTCCGATCGAACGCGTTCTCGAACGGCATACGAACGTGAACCTTCTGTTTACCGTTCGAACACGTTATCAAACGCTACGCGAACGCGCACGCATCTTCTTAGTGTTTCATGCATCAGGTCTGGCTCCGTTCGAACGCGTTCTCGAACGCTATACGAACCCGAACCTTCTGTTTATCGTTTGAATGCGTTCTCGAACGCTACGCGAACGCGTACCCACTGAACTGAGTTATTTTCATCAGATTTCGTACATAATTGTCATCAGTAGCTATTCCTTCATATGATAAACCTGATTGTTTCTATGCATTATGCAAGATTGTGTAAGTGTCATTCATCTGTATTCCCCACATGTATGAGTATAATGTGTTTATTAACTTGTATGCTTGTCGTATGTTAATCTTTATGTATGCAAATTGAGACATAGATTACATGCTAATAGGCTGTATGCAAATTCGGATATGTGTTACATGTGAATTTAGATGAACTTGTTGATGTATGCATGTGAATTTAGAAGCATGATACTCTTGGAAATAAGTGTTACTTAAACTTGATTAAATTATTACATAAATCCTTTCATTACAAGTGACATAAGTAAGGGACCATTCCGAACCCAACGGTTTGAGGTCTTCCCTTGCGAGGGGTGACTGCGGCCTTAAATCTCATTTTCCTGGTTCACACCAGGTGGCGACTCCATTATTCTCCGGTTTAGTCCCTCGTGGCTATTCCGTACTCCCAACCGGCCGCGAGCCCGGGACAGCCTGCGTTGCCCCAGGTCCTGTGTCCCACAGTCTGGCAACTCCACTGGGGATAGAGAATCGACCCCGAATTATTGTCTTGTAATGTTTGGATTTTTGTTTTAATTGACCGTGTCTATAGTGGATAAAATGGGGGTTTAATCAAAGGCATTTTGAGGCTAGGTAATGGTTTGGTGTATTCCTTCACTCACTACCTTTCTAGAAGGAAAAGTTGTGAAGGTGCCTATATAGCCATCTACTCGTAACCTATTGTGATGGACTAATTTGGAGGACTCGTTGTTTATTCCTGACACCAAACGATAAGAGCCTAAGAGGCTTGGGTATTTAAGTGAGCCTTGCTCCACCCTCCCTCTGGGGAATCTACAACGAGAAATCCATTTGACAGTCAGTCACACACCATAGCTCATTGGCACGTACCTTAGTGTATAAAAAAGGGTGCGCTCATTTGGCCGCTCGAACCCTTGATTGGGGAGACCTAGTTGTGGGACATCCTTCGCCTGTGAGAGCCTTTGTCTACACTCTTGTGAACCCACCCATAGACCGGGGTTGTATGGTTAAAGTAACAATTATTTCCTTGAGTATGTGCTTGTGGACCATCCTCATTTGGATGCAGTTGGACCATTGTCAGAAATGCGGACTTGCTGGGCCATTTAAACTGGGGCGAGTTCGTACCTTATGACCATTGGGCCCAAAGCTTCTGAAATGTTGATGGGCCATTCTGTAGAAATTATTGTTTTATGTTTGCATTATCTTTCTTTTATGCTTGTGTTTGGGAACATCGTCGTTTGGATCCATTTGGACCATTTGTCATGGGATATGGGCTTGTTGGGCCATTTAAACTGGGACAAGAACGTATTTTATGACGATTGGGCCAAAGGCTTCTAAGTGTTGATGGGCCACTTTATGCTTGTGTTCGGAACATTACCATTTGGATTTAGTTGGGCTCTTTGCCATAAGATGTGAACTCGTTGGGCCATTTAAACTGGGACGAGTTCACTCCTATGACAGTTAGACCAAAAGCTTCTAAAATGATAATGGGCCGATTTGTTTGAAACTTTTAATCGATTTAGTATGTTCTATATGTTACATTCATCTCATGCACCTCATATATACATATATCATGTTAACACCCTCTATGTCTCAAAAAGACATCATAGATTCCCGTTGGGTTAGGGAAGAGAGAAGACTCACTAAAAGACCGGTAACAGATATGAGTATATCCGATAATGAGGTATCCAGAATAGATCAGTTGGAGAATGGTTTCGCCAAGATTACTGAACAATTGCAAGCCTTGACCACTGCCATGGCAAATATGGCTGTACCCCGTGCTGGGAGAAATTCTGAGAATGTGAGGCGCGAGGAGCCTCCAAATGGGTTGGGGGATGATATCCCCACTTTTGATGATGACATGGCAGAGTATGCAACATGCAAAGGGATTGGGTCTCAGGCAGAATTTCAGAAGCTTCGGGATCAGGTTGAGTTAGTTACCCGTAAGATGAAGGGTAAGGACGATGAATTACTAGACTATGAGGCGATGGCTTTTGAGGAATAATTGTCTGCTCAGTTCAAGATGTCGGATATAGCCAAGTTCAATGGGAATGGGGATCCGAGGGTCCTCCTCCAACAATATGTGTCAGTTATGAGTTCAGTGGGCCTAACACGGCGCCAAGCTCAGAAGATGTTTGGGAAGTCACTTGAGGGGGCACCCGTAGTGTGGTACCATTGCCTTCAAAGAAAGGTTAAGGAGGATTGGAGGGAATTGGCAGATGTATTCCTGAAACAGTATGTTACAGACTTGGAGATTGATTTGTCACTTCGTGATTTGGAGAACACTAAACAGAAGCCAGAAGAAAGCTTCAAATAGTATGTAGACCGCTGGAGAAGCCAACTTCTGAAAAAGCAGACTCGGCATTTCTAGAAGGACCAGATTAAAATGATCATCAAGGGCACTAAGCCCTCGATCTATGGCAAGTTGAGGAGGATGACTTCAATGATTGCGGATTTCCGACAGTTGAGGGAAACTGTCATGGATATTGAGGAAGAAGAGGCTGAAAACAAAAAGTTTTATGGCTAGAATATGAGGAATTTTGGAGGGCATTCTGAGACCAAGCCCGCTACTGCCGAGATTGCTGCTATTAAGAATAGGCGTTTTTCTAACTTTGGTATACCCTTGTCCAAAGTGCTTGAGAAGCTGACCAGGCAAGGACTCTTAAAACTCTTGGAACCTAGACCACTCCCAAATCCTCCCCCACCAAGCCTCAATATGAACCGCTACTGCCACTTCCACCAACAACCTGGCCATGACACCAATAGTTGTACCCATCTCCGCCATGAGATCCAAGACTTAATTGACTCCCACAAAATCCCTGACCTTGAAAGAGAACAGCCAAACACACACATCAATCCTCTACCAAATTATCACTCTGTTCCCCCACCCACCTACATGATCAACTCTGGCTTGCCCGAAACCTTCGTCCTCCAAGCTCTCAACCACCAAGCTTCGTACATGGGGATAGAGGGTGACAACGATGAAGAACCATAGGCCGAGGAAGAAGGCAGCGCTGCGAATGATGAAGTTTTTCTTCCTAGTTTGTTTGATCCTGCATTTTTGATATAGACATTGATTTTGCCTGTTTGCTCGAACCTTTTTATAATGATAATAAAGACGTTCATTTCACGTACTCGCTTGAATATGCAACATGAGTATATTTGACAAAAGCATTCAACCTTGGTATTATGATACACAACGATGCTTAGAACACGGGGAATCCTCGGAAGAAGCAAACAGAAAGATAAGATAGTCATTCAGAAACTGGGAAACGGGGACAGTGAGGCTGTCAGACTTGGAAGGGAATGAGTTCACCGAGCCGATCAATGTTGACAGATTGAAGCTGTATTTTACCTGAGACCGGGCAGTCACCAAGAGAATTGGCAGAAGACCTAACCCAACGGGATGGGAACATTCACGCATACATGCATACACGTAACCCATTTTACACCCTTTTGTGTTTTTTTTGTTTTGTGTTCACAGGTTTTGAAGAAGAAAAAGAGAAAGCGGCAAAGAGAAGCCAATAAGGCATAACAAAAGCACAATATAGGAATCGGGTAATAATCCTGGGACTGAGACCCATATTGGTGTTAGATTCGGGTAGTAATCTGAGGGTTAAGGCCCACATTAGTATCAGTCTGGGGACGAGGCCCAATTCAATATCTGTCTGGGGGTGATGCCCACATCAGTATTAGTCTGGGGGCAAGGCCCATATCAGTATTAGTCTGGGGGGCAAGGCCCACAACAGTATCAGTTTTAGGGATGAGTCCCAGGGTCAAGGCCCACATCATCATCAGCAGTTTGGGGATGTGTCCCAGGGTTGAGGCCCACAGCATCATCAGTAGTTTGGGGATGTGTCTCAGGGTCGAGGCCCACTGCGTCATCAGAAGAGTTTTTCCAGGTACGGCATGTGGACTATGTGAATTATGTGAATTACCGTGGACTATCTTGAAGTGTTGTGGATTATGTGGACTACCGTGGACTATCGTGAAATATTGTGGACTACCATGGACTATCTTGAAGTGTTGTGGATTATGTGGACTATCGTGAAATATTGTGGACTACCGTGGACTATCTTTAAATGTTGTGGATTATGTGGACTATCGTGGACTATCATGAAATATTGTGGATTACCGTGGACTATCTTGAAGTGTTGTGGATTATATTGACTACCGTGGATTATCTTGAAATGTTGTGGACTACCGTGAACTATTGTGGAGTATTGTGGATTATGTGGACTACCGTGGACTATGTGCACTATATGGATTATGTGGACTATCGTGAAATATTGTGGACTACCATTGACTATCTTGAAGTGTTGTGGATTATGTGGACTATTGTGGACTATCATGAAATATTATGGACTACCGTGGACTATCTTGAAGTGTTGTGGATTATGTTGACTACCGTGGACTATCGTGAAATGTTGTGGACTATCGTGAACTATTGTGGATTATCGTGGACTATGTGGACTATGTGGATTCCGTGGACTACCATGGACTAGTGTAGACTATTGTGGACTACCGCGACACCCTAAGTACGGGGTTTAGCATGCCAAGAATGGCACGTCATCAAATTCAGGTCGAGACAGCAGGTAAGTCAGGAGGCAGCTGGCGAGCCAGGTAAGTGAAAATGCATTGCATAACTTTCATAGGATTGTTCAAAGTCACACACTGCACAAGTCCCATCAAAGTGGGGGCGACTGTAGGCATTGCATTTTTGCATGTGAAACCCGATGATGAGTCTCATTTTGAGACACTACCTTTTAAGTCACGGAGGTCACGGAAAACGGACATCGGAAGGGGAAATTCAGAATAAACAAGGTTCACTGTTTTCGTTCGTGCTGCGTTCGTGTATACGTTCGAACGGCAAACAAATTGCGGGTGTTCGTGCCGCGTTCGAAGAGGCGTTTGAACGGTGTCGGTAATTCTGGTTTTGCTGCTAGACTCACATCAAGCCCAATTCGCCCACCAAAGCCCATAAAACACATCCCAATTAATAAAACACATTTAAAACACATTGGAAATTAAATTAAATATTAATTAGATAATGTAATTGAATTAAATAAAATAATTAAACCATTTACCAATTAAATAAAACATAAAATATAATCATATTTAATTAAGACAAATCAAATATATTAACTTCCTAACTAAACAAAATCACATACTAAATTAAAAAGATGTCATGCCTAATTAAAATCAATTATAACAAATTAAAGATATTGACTTCCTAATCTAAACCAAAATTTTCCCCCCTCAATCTTTGACTTTCCTTGCTCAACACTAAATCAAATCCTCCTTTTAAATGCCAAAATCCCTTCATTGTGAGACAAGGAGTAGCCCTAACCTTTCTCTATATAAACAACCCCTAACCAAGATATGCACTCCCCTAGCTCATACACACAACTCACACGAAAATCACAGCAAGAAACCCTAGAAGTTCATGCATACTACAAAGAAATAACACAAAAATTCTCTTCATCTCCTTCCCTTAATCACCGAAAATCATACCTCCATTTAGCAACCTCGTATCACCGAAAAACAGCCCATACATCAGCCCTAAAACACGCATATATTAGCCCTAAAAACACACAAACAGCAGCCATGCACGCCAAAATAGTGACATGAACAGTGAGTGGAAAATACAGAGGAAACAGCAGCAAAACGGAAGCCAAACAGCAAGCAAAGCAGCAAAACAGCAAGCCAATACGCTAAACCAGTGAACCAGAGAAGCAGAGGAGGTTTACCCTTCCGATCTCCGTGAAACGTGAGTCCGAAAGTCGGCAAAAAGGTTAGACCTGAGGGTATTTTGACACTCATTTTCTGTTTTTTTTTTATTATTCATTGAGTATTGTTTGCATGACTGTTATGAAAAAAATGCATGTTGTGGCCCTTGAGTAGATAAATATGTATGAATCATGAAAAATTATATGTTGTGGACTTGGAATAAAATAAAAGATGTGTCAACTCTCGCGGTATATCGGATGGAAACCCGGACATAAATTTCATAGCCGATTCCGAATGGACGGTAGTATGATCTATACTCGGGATACAACTCCACGTACCGCTTGAGTAAACTGCGCCCTCTTTTGTTTTATGTTGCTTCGGTTTATTTATTTTTTTCGTTATTTGAATTCTGCATGTTACTTTTGTATGTATGATACAATCAAGCAGCGCATGGGCTTAGTAAGTCGGTAAAGGTCCCCTAATTGGAGGGGTTAAAATCCTTTACCACGATGCTTTGTCGCGCCGGTTGATGTGTGTTCGGTTGAATGCATGATATGTTCAATCGGGCATACCAATTTTGATGTGATTGCCTTTATTTTTGTATGTATGATACAATCGAGCGCATGGGCTTAGTAATTCGGATTAAAGGTCCCCTATTTAGAGGGGTTAAAAACCTTTACCACGGTTCTTTGCCGCGCCGGTTGATGTGTGTTCGGTTGAATGTAAGATATGTTCAATCGGGCATACCAAGTTTGATGTGATTGCCTTTATCTTCGTATGCATGATACGATCGAGTGCATGAGCTTAGTAAGTCGGATTAAAGGTCCCTTATTTGGAGGGGTTAAAATCCTTTACCACGATGCTTTGCCGTGCCGGTTGGTGTATATTCGATTGGATGTGAGATGAGTTCAATCGTATACGTGAGGTCCCACATTATGGATTTGTTTGTCTATGAAAGTGTTGCATGGATCAGGTCTGGTTCCATTCGAACGCGTTCTCGAACGCCACACGAACGCGAACCTTCTATTTACCATTCGAACGCGTTCTCGAAATCTACGTTAACGCGCACACATTTTCTTAATTTCATCATGCATCATGTCTGGTTCCGATCGAACGTGTTCTCGAACGCCATACGAACGTGAACCTTCTGTTTACCATTCGAACACGTTATCAAACGCTATGCGAACGCGCACGCATCTTCTTAGTGTTTCATGCATCAGGTCTGGCTCCGTTCGAACGCGTTCTCGAACGCTATACGAACGCGAACCTTCTGTTTACCGTTCGAACGCGTTCTCGAACGCTACGCGAACGCGCACCCACTGAACTGAGTTATTTTCATCAGATTTCGTACATAATTGTCCCTAGTAGCTATTCCTTCTTATGATAAACCTGATTGTTTCTATGCATTATGCAAGATTGTGTAAGTGTCATTCATCTGTATTCCCCACATGTATGAGTATAATGTGTTTATTAACTTGTAAGCTTGTCGTATGTTAATCTTTTTGTATGCAAATTGAGACATAGATTACATGCTAATAGGCTGTATGAAAATTCGGATATGTGTTACATGTAAATTTAGATGAACTTGTTGATGTATGCATGTGAATTTAGAAGCACGATACTCTTGGAAATAAGTGTTACTTAAACTTGATTAAATTATTACATAAATCCTTTCATTACAAGTGACATAAGTAAGGGACCATTCCGAACCCAACGGTTTGAGGTCTTCCCTTGCGAGGGGTGAGTGCGGCCTTAAATCTCATTTTCCTGGTTCACACCAGGTGGCGACTCCATTATTCTCCGGTTTAGTCCCCCGTGGCTACTCTGTACTCCCAACCGGCCGCGAGCCCGGGACAGCCTGCGTTGCCCCAGGTCCTGTGTCCCACAGTCTGGCGACTCCACTGGGGATAGAGAATCGGCCCCGAAATATTGTCTTGTAATGTTTGGATTTTTGTTTTAATTGACTGTGTCTATAGTGGATAAAATGGGGGTTTAATCAAAGGCATTTTGAGGCTAGGTAATGGTTTGGTGTCTTCCTTCACTCACTGCCTTTCTAGAAGGAAAAGCTGTGAAGGCACCTATATAGCCATCTACTCGTAGCCTATTGTGATGGACTAATTTGGAGGACTCGTTGTTTATTCCTGACACCAAGCGATAAGAGCCTAAGAGGCTTGGGTATTTAAGTGAGCCTCGCTCCACCCTCCCTCTGGGGAATCTACAACGGGAAATCCATTTGACAGTCAGTCACACACCATAGCTCATTGGCACGTACCTTAGTGTATAAAAAAGGGTGCGCTCACTTGGCCGCTCGAACCCTTGATTGGGGAGACCTAGTTGTGGGACATCCTTCGCCGGTGAGAGCCTTTGTCTACACTTTTGTGAACCCACCCATAGATCGGGGTTGTATGGTTAAAGTAACAATTATTTCCTTGAGTATGTGCTTGTGGACCATCCTCATTTGGATGCAGTTGGACCATTGTCAGAAATGCGGACTTGCTGGGCCATTTAAACTGGGGTGAGTTCGTACCTTATGACCATTGGGCCCAAAGCTTCTGAAATGTTGATGGGCCATTTTGTAGAAATTATTGTTTTATGTTTGCATTATCTTTCTTTTATGCTTGTGTTTGGGAACATCGTCGTTTGGATCTATTTGGACCATTTGTCATGGGATATGGGCTTGTTGGGCCATTTAAACTGGGACAAGAACGTATTTTATGACGATTGTGGTGAGTTCTAATATAGGTCCCAAGATTAACAAATCAAGCAAGAAAACGCATGAATACACAAAGGAGTAAGGGCGGAATCATATACTCACAATGATTGGATTTGATGCAAATAACAAGATGCGTTTCTTCCTCCTTGTTAAGCTCGGCATTGAGCTTCTGGACAGGTGGACTGCACGGTTTTGGGTCATCTTCCTCCTTGAAGATTCGGCCATGGATGTCTCCTTGGAAGCTCCAAGCTTCAAGGTTCAAAATCGGATTCCAAGCTCATAAATTCGTTTCCCTATCACATATTTATAACCCAAGGTGTGCTAGCACATCATCTTCTTCCTTGCTTCTCTTAGATTCGGCCATCACCAAAAATGAGAGAAGAAATTTGGCTCCAAGCCGTGAGGAAGAGAAGAAGAAAAGAGAGGAAAAAGGTTTCAACAAAAAAACGTAAAAAGGGGAGAGAGAGTGAAAAAGTATAATAAGGTTTATATTTAATTTCCAAAATTAATTAAAACCATTTACCACTTTTATTTCTAATAATCAATTCCTTTTACTTTTTAAAAAGCAAAGTCAAAAGGTCAAAAGCAAAAAGCAATAATGCCTTTCCATCACCTTTCACTTTTAACATCAAGTCACTTTAATAAAGTGACAACATGTCATGTCACATCACATCACTCAAATGTCACATCACTCAAAGTGACATGTGATTTGACGCTTGATGCGACTAGCGATTTGACGCTTGATGTGACTTCCGTGCCGCGCTCGAATTCGAAATGCGAATGCGCTCGCAATCACTCTCGGGCTCGGGTTCACTAATTCCAAATTAACGAATTTTCGTCGCGTCATAATTAAATGATTACGCCTAGCGAATTCACTATTCACGTCGCTAACGAATTAATTCTAAATTAATTAGTTCGCCCGAATTAAAATCTAATTTCAATTCCGCGTCAAAATCCAATTTCTAATAATATATCAAATATATTATTTTATCGATTAATTCCAAATTAATCGTTCTCTCTCTTTAATTAATATTTTATCCCAGATAAAATATCTCCGTGATTAATCCCAGATTAATTTTCTCTCTCTTCTAATTAATCCCAGATTAATTAAGTGTGAGTTATACGTCATCGATGAATCTTCAGGAAGCGACCCATGAGATCTCCGGATATGTTGGCAGTAAATCGGGTCGTCGGACTATCCAAACACGTAAGTACCTCGTACTACGTTTATACCGATTTACAAGACAAGGTTGGCTTCTAGCAAAACGCCATGCCTACCCAATTCTCCAGAAATATTCTTACAGGAATATATAGATCTGTATCAAGCGTAGTATACCGTAGTATTGCGTATATCAGCCCAGTATCAGATAGTCACGTGCTAGGGCTGGGGCTGGATAAGTGTTTGCCCCGTCCGAAGCACATGTCGGATGTCTGGTAACTAGTCTCTATAATCGGATATACATGACCTTGTCATAATATCCCGATGGCCGGCCAGCACTTAAGAGCACTAATACCGTATCTTGCGTGACATCATCTCCACTTTGACTGGAGTGATACTTCCGTCTTGACATCACACCCAATACACTACGACTCTCTGATAAACCCAGAAGTGGTGTACACAGAACCGGTTAAAGCCCTGTACCACCAAGACCAAAGTCTACCGATTATCGCAAGTATTAGCGATGTAAGTCTCAGGTTAAGACTATACACACCTACCTTGATTTCGGCCTCCCATAGACACATAGTCATAATACCAATGGGATTCCGAGGGGTCTATCCAGAGCGAAGCTGTTTCCCGTACCATCGGTGAAACAGGACCTCCTATCGCACTTGCATAAGTATCCGATACTTATATATATGAGAACTATGTCGTTGTGCCCTCACAACGCACACAAGTGCAATACTAGCCTATTCCGCATTATCGATGTCCAGTCTCGATAATACTCCGGCTAGGGATATTTAATGATTAAACCTTCGGGGACTGATACTGTCTCATATCATTCTCAGTCCAGGAACTAATCATAGGGACCTCCTCTTTCATTTATATATCTATGGTGATCTAATCACAAATGATGAGAGTGCAATTTCCTTGTCACATAGTTAATTTGCTACAACAGCACAATGATCTGTGCAAATAGTGACGCTATGGGTCATTTTGTCCAACAGATTGGGCCAAAGGCTTCTAAGTGTTGATGGGCCACTTTATGCTTGTGTTCAGAACATTACCATTTGGATTTAGTTGGGCTCTTTGCCATAAGATGTGAACTCGTTGGGCCATTTAAACTGGGACGAGTTCACTCCTATGACAGTTAGCCCAAAAGCTTCTAAAATGATAATGGGCCGATTTGTTTGAAAATTTTAATCGATTTAGTATGTTCTATATGTTACATTCATCTCATGCACCTCATACATACATATATCATGTTAACACCCTCTATGTCTCAAAAAGACATCATAGATTCCCGTTGGGTTAGGGAAGAGAGAAGACTCACTAAAAGACCGGTAACAGATATGAGTATATCCGATAATGAGGTATCCCGAATAGATCAGTTGGAGAATGGTTTCGCCAAGATTACTGAACAATTGCAAGCCTTGACCACTGCCATGGCAAATATGGCTGTACCCCGTGCTGGGAGAAATTCTGAGAATGTGAGGCGCGAGGAGCCTCCGAATGGGTTGGGGGATGATATCCCCACTTTTGATGATGACATGGCAGAGTATGCAACAGGCAAAGGGATTGGATCTCAGGCAGAATTTCAGAAGCTTCGGGATCAGGTTGAGTCAGTTACCCGTAAGATGAAGGGTAAGGACGAAGAATTACTAGACTATGAGGCGATGGCTTTTGAGGAACAATTGTCTGCTCAGTTCAAGATGTCGGATATAGCCAAGTTCAATGGGAATGTGGATCCGAGGGTCCACCTCCGACAATATGTGTCAGTTATGAGTTCAGTGGGCCTAACACAGCGCCAAGCTCAGAAGATGTTTGGGAAGTCACTTGAGGGGGCACCCGTAGTGTGGTTCCATAGCCTTTAAAGAAAGGTTAAGGAGGATTGGAGGGAATTGGCAGATGTATTCCTGAAACAGTATGTTACAGACTTGGAGTTGATTTGTCACTTCGTGATTTGGAGAACACTAAGCAGAAGCCAGAAGAAAGCTTCAAATAGTATGTAGACCGCTGGAGAAGCCAGCTTCTGAAAATGCAGACTCGGCATTTCTAGAAGGACCAGATTAAAATGATCATCAAGGGCACTAAGCCATCGATCTATGGCAAGTTGATGAGGATGACTTCAATGATTGCGGATTTCCGACAGTTGAGGGAAACTGTCATGGATATTGAGGAAGAAGAGGCTGAAAACAGAAAGTTTTATGGCCAGAATAGGAGGAATTTTGGAGGGCATTCTAAGACCAAGCCCGCTACTGCCGAGATTGCTGCTATTAAGAATAGGCGTTTTTCTAAATTTGGTATACCCTTGTCCAAAGTGCTTGAGAAGCTGACCAGGCAAGGACTCTTAAAACTCTTGGAACCTAGACCACTCCTAAATCCTCCCCCACCAAGCCTCAATATAAACCGCTACTGCCACTTCCACCAACAACCTGGCCATGACACCAATAGTTGTACCCATCTCCGCCATGAGATCCAAGACTTAATAGACTCCCACAAAATCCCTGACCCTGAAAGAGAACAGCCAAACACACACACCAATCCTCTACCAAATTATCACTCTGTTCCCCCCCCACCTACACATCAACTATGGCTTGCCGAAACCTTCGTCCTCCAAGCTCTCAACCACCAAGCTTCGTACATGGGGATAGAGGGTGACAACGATGAAGAACCATAGGCCGAGGAAGAAGGCAGCGCTGCGAATGATGAAGTTTTTCCTCCTAGTTTGTTTGATCCTGCATTTTTGATATAGACATTGATTTTTCCTGTTTGCTCGAACCTTTTTCTAATGATAATAAAGACGTTATTTCACGTACTCGCTTGAATATGCAACATGAGTATATTTGACAAAAGCATTCAACCTTGGTACTATGATACACAACGATGCTTAGAACACGGGGAATCCTCGGAAGAAGCAAACAGAAAGATAAGATAGTCATTCAGAAACTGGGAAACGGGGACAGTGAGGCTGTCAGACTTAGAAGGGAATGAGTTCATCGAGCCGATCAATGTTGACAGATTGAAGCTGTATTTTACCTGAGACCGGGCAGTCACCAAGAGAATTGGCAGAAGACCTAACCCAACGGGATGGGAACATTCACGCATACATGCATACACGTAACCCATTTTGCACCCTTTTGTGTTTTTTTTTTATTTTGTGTTCACAGGTTTTGAAGAAGAAAAAGAGAAAGCGGCGAAGAGAAGCCAATAAGGCATAACAAAAGCACAATATAGGAATCGGGTGATAATCCTGGGACTGAGACCCATATTGGTGTTAGATTCGGGAAGTAATCTGAGGGTTGAAGCCCACATTAGTATCAGTCTGGGGGCGAGGCCCACTTCAATATCAGTATGGGGGTGAGGCCCACATCAGTATTAGTTTGGGGGCAAGGCCCATATCAGTATTAGTATGGGGGCAAGGCCCACATCAGTATCAGTTTCAGGGATGAGTCCCAGGGTCGAGGCCCACATCATCATCAGCAGTTTGGGGATGTGTCCCAGGGTTGAGGCCCACAGCATCATCAGTAGTTTGGGGATGTGTCTTAGGGTCGAGGCATACTGCGTCATCAGAAGAGTTTTTCCAAGTACGGCATGTGAACTATGTGAATTATGTGAATTACCGTGGACTATCTTGAAGTGTTGTGGATTATGTGGACTACCGTGGACTATCGTGAAATATTGTGGACTACCATGGACTATCTTGAAGTGTTGTGGATTATGTGGACTATCGTGAAATATTGTGGACTACCATGGACTATCTTGAAGTGTTGTGGATTATGTGGACTATAGTGGACTATCATGAAATATTGTGGACTACCGTGGACTATCTTGAAGTGTTGTGGATTATATTGACTACCGTGGACTATCGTGAAATGTTATGGACTACCGTGAACTATTGTGGAGTATTGTGGATTATGTGGACTACCGTGGACTATGTGCACTATATGGATTATGTGGACTATCGTGAAATATTGTGGACTACCATGGACTATCTTGAAGTGTTGTGGATTATATGGACTATCGTGGACTATCATGAAATATTATGGACTACCGTGGACTATCTTGAAGTGTTGTGGATTATGTTGACTACCGTGGACTATCGTGAAATGTTGTGGACTACCGTGAACTATTGTGGAGTATTGTGGATTATCGTGGACTATGTGGATTCTGTGGACTACCATGGACTAGTGTGGACTATTGTGGACTACCGCGACACCCTAAGTACGGGGTTTAGTGACCGGCGTAAACACACATGTATAACGCAAGCGCACTTATCATTCAAGTAGTATAAAAATATCGATCCCACGAGGACTTAATATCTAATCTATTAATTTTATGAGGTCAAATGATTACTAGTATCTAACAGGTTGTTTGATTGATTTGAAATGGTGACGATTCTAAATTTAAAAACAAGTAAATAACATTGTTCGAAAGTAGATTTTAAGAAAATTTAATATTAAAAACTATCTAGGGTTGTGATTTCTTCCAATATCATTTTAAAGATGAAGTTGTTATCTTAAAGTTGGGTAATATATTGATTTATTAACCTGGAACACTAAATTATGTGTAAGCCTCTGTCGATGGTCAGACACAAATACCCAGTTTAACCCAATTGAACCATATGTCTATGTCAACCAAATTATCTGGATTCATTAAGTTTAAGTTCCAATTATGGCTACCCCCGCCCGACAGGTATATTCCTATCCTGTAAGGAAATCTATTAAAGGGTTATCTATCCTCAAGGAAGATCGTGGGCTATTAAGTCTAAGGTCTTAAACCTAAAATCCCTATGTCTAGTTCATTTTAGATTTACCAGTTCAATTTTATTAACGGCCAGTTAATAAAAAGCATTAGGATTAAGACTCAATAAATAAACCTTTATATTACCCAAACTATAATTTAACCCCTTATAAACCGGTGATATTGGATTTCATCACAACCCCAGATAACTGGCTTAGTTACGACACATATTTACAGGTAGTAAAAACTTAAATAAAATAAAAGACATAAGGTAAAATAATAAAAATTAAATACTGGAAAGTAAGTTGCTGAAAAGAAAATGCTGAGGTAAAAGGATCCGCTTTTATTACTTCTATTTTAGATATCTCCCTTAATATAATATATTAACTTTGCATGATAATTACCAACCAGCCATATAGGCGGTATCCAGATTAAGTCAAATTAATAATTAATTACCAACCGACCAATCAGGCGGTATCCAGTTTAGTCAGGTTAAAACCAATTTAAATAATTACCAACCGACCAATATGGCGGTATCCTCGTTAAGTCAGGTTTTAACTAGTTTTATATTATAATTAAGGGAGATTAATCTAAATATTAGTCATAAAAGTTTTACCTTTTACCCCAGCAAAGGGGAGTTACCTCCTCATTACTGAAAAGTAAAAACTGAAAATTAAAGAAAGAAAAGTACTGTGCGTAAAAGTAAATTGCGGAAAGTAAAAACTGAAAAGTAAAGAAAAGAAAGTGCAAAAGCGGAAATTAATTACTGAAAGCTGAAAATAAACAAACAATATACAATCTTCTTAGTATTCTTAAGGAATTCCTTAGAAGAAAGTATGAATTTTACAAATGAAATGGCTTGGTATTTATAGGCAAAATTTTGCCTCCATCAAATCATCTACCATATCAATTATTAATTGCTCCACTAATTACTTCACCAAATCCATTATTAATTGATCCACTAATCTCTTATCATGTTTGGTGATGATTTGATAATTTTTATTATTTTTTTATTAATTTATTTTTTTGCTTTGAAAATGATTGAAAGTGACTTTAATAATTACACACTACACACTTCTGGATGGTTCATCAATATCGGGCATGAAATCTTCAGAATTCGAAATTATTTTGTCTTTCAAAGTTGTAGATCTTTGAGTCTTCGTTAATCTGGAACTTGAATCAGCTCAATCCCATATCTGCGTAAAACTTTATGCCCAAATTACGACAGATGCACAAAACTGGAATTTCCAAAACTGCACTTCGTCAAAACGCCCTTTCAAGTTTCCTATCTCCAAAATTAAAATATCAAGTCCAATAATTACCCTTATTTGACCCATATTTCATCCTAAATGATTTCATTGAGACCCGATATTATTTTATCTGCAAAATAAACTAAAACATATCAAAACGTTCATCAAACCCGAGAAACTAAACAAAATATTAAGTTAAAGGGGCGGTAAATATTGATATATTTTCCGCTCATCACACCCCCAAACCTAACATTTTGCTAGTCCTCGAGCAAAATAACAAAATAAAATTAAAATTAAAGTAAGCCACTTTCGTATGGATCACGGTTGCATTTAGCATATGCAACAAGCCTTTAAACCCCTAGGTGTCCCTAGTGGACGAGTTGTAGTCTCGTGAGGGTTTACAGCAATGATACCCACAAACATTTTACAAAAGTAAAAAGGTAGTAAAACTAATGCACACAAAAGCAAAAAGACAAGCGAAAAGAGAATAAAGATGTTAGTGACTAATCAGGTGAAACGTCTACTCCAAGTCAATAGTTGTTTTGTTTCATTCTAAATTACAGAATAAGTAAATTCTCCGACTGTTTTTACCATTCTTCATATACACAGCCAACAAAATATTAAACATCTCATTTTTTCCCACAACAGTCATAAGTGCAGTTGATAAGAGAGTAATATTTTTGTCCTAAAGTTCTATTAGATTTAACACCTTTTGGTAGCAATGGAATAATTTTTCTCATTTTTCTGATTTTTTCTTTAATTTTTTTTTTCTATTTTTTATTTATATACAATATCTTCCATCTATGTAGCGAGTGTTGGGTCGGTGGCTCCCAAATCAGTTGGCTTTAGGGCACCAGGTGTTAAGACACCCCTACGGACTTAATTACTCAAACTTCATATATATATATAGTTTTGCAGCATCTTTGATCCATGTAGCGAGCTTTGGGCCAATGACTCCCAAACCAGTTGGTTTTATGGCACTAGGTGTCAAAACACCCTTACAGACTTAATAACTCGGATCTCGGACGTTTTTTTTTTTTTTTTTACTCCATTGCTTTTTGAGATGCTTCCTCCAATTAAACTAGAGCACTGAATATTACAAATTTTTCAATTTTAGCTCATGTCCGTATGTTACCATGTATGTTGATAATATCTGCTAACTAAACATATGAAGATTCCTTTTTAGTCAGTTTTAAGGAGAATTCACAAATTAAATAATTCAAAATGACATAAACAAAAATTAACTTGTTTCGAAATAGGTTTGAGATACGTAGCAGGAGTGGAAACTCCTTACTCAGCTATCTCTCACCAATTTCACCTTTTTAGTCAGAATAAAAACAAAAAACAAAAAATATTATTGTAATTTTTGAAAATTTTTCAATTTTTTTGTATTTTTCGAAAAATTTTGAACTAAAAATGAGAAACAACACACAACTAAAAAAAACAAGGTACTAATCAACTAATTCTCTCCCCCAAACCTAAATGAGACATTGTCCCCAATGTCTTAAACAGTAGTAGAAGAGTATAGAAGATAATACCTGGTTAGCTGAAATTATACAGGAGATTAAAGGTTAAGATCCAGATTAACACGACGCCTCTTACCACGATCATCCTCGGACCAATTTATCTTTGAAAGGACAGGGTCAATTTGTGGTTCATAGGCTAAGAGTTAGTCTATTAGATCCGGAGCAGTTCTGGCAGTAAAGAGGAGTTCTTTTAAAGGTTTTGATATGAACCCATTTCTCCGGGCATCATCAAGAAACAAACAAAGAAAATCATAAAATCCATCAACGTTAAACAGCCCAATTGGTTTCAGATGTATGTTCAGGTTCGCCCAAGATAGTACTATAAAAATTTCCTCCAATGTGCCCAAGCCACCTGGCAAAGCAATAAAAGCATCAGCATGGTTAATCATTTCTACCAGTCGTTCAGACATACCTGGCACCATCAGTTCTTCTCCGTTTGATGATCCAATAAGATTTGCCTCTGCCAAGGGTTTTGGGATGATTCCTAAAACGTTGCTACCTCCTTCCTATACGGCTTTTGAAACGATCCCCATAAGTCCAAGATTGCCTCCGCCATATATTAAGTGCATATTCCTTGCAGCTAAGACTCGACCCAATTCATGTGCTGCTTCTATGTATTATGGTTTAGTACCAACACTACTACCGCAAAACACACAAATATTTTCAACTCGTCTTCTTGAAGTGGCTTCCATGTTTTTATGTATTTCTTTCTCAAATCAGGATGCCTTCAAAAGTGCATTGACGAGCTGAATTTATAGTACCTGAAAAGGGTGAGTAAAAATAGCACAAGTATCTTCCAAAGGACGATTAGTAACAAAATAGTAAAATAGATCGTGATATGGTCAAAAAGGTCTGGATCCTGTCGGAGAAAATAAAAGAAAACAACAAAACAAATCAAAATTATTCGGAAAAGACAAAGAGATATAATATGTACAAGAATTAGAGCTTGATTAACGTCTATGCATCAAGGACAAGTTTCCCATCCAATTTTCTTATAAATTGGCAAACTTGGTCTTTTTGAGTCAGATTCCCAAGACTTAACTGTTGTCTTTCTTTTTGAAATTGTGTATGTAATCTGCGAAAGGCTATGTGAACATATCCACTAGGATGCGTCTCAAGAGTTGAAGATATATCATCTAAAGACTCCTTACTCAAGCCATCCCTAATGAATTTAATTTTGTCTTCGCGATTATTAGACACCATTCCTAAAGAACGACAACGAGTATTGCAATTCCAACGTGCACATTTGTAACACACACCCATTTGATTAGCTCTTCCTTTCTTTGCATAGGTGCTTCTTCCAAAACCAGGCAGATGTGAAATAAAAGAGTCTGAAGACTCACCTGCCAATCGGACTCGTGCTTCAATTACCCAACGAATGTCATTGGGAACACCATGGATCGTCAGTAACCTCATCCGTTCCAAGCGAGCTTTGTAAACTTTCATTAGAGATTTTTGAGGGAGAGAAGGAAATTGCTTGTGAAGATTTGCGAGAGCTTCTTCCATCTTAAAATGTCTTAACCTGCAAAAAAAATAAACACACCAAATTAAATCACACCAAATCACAATATATACAAAAATTGCATGGGTTGCCTCCCTGCTAGCGCTAAGTTTAAAGTCGTCAGCCAGACTTGACTTCTCGAACGTTAAGCTGGATCTGAAAGTGTAACACTTCTTTTTGTCGCTCAAATGATTCTCCCCAGTAGTGCTTGACACGCTTGTTTTTAACCTTGAAAGTTTTGTTAGCGTCAGGATCATGTATCTCAACCGGCTCTATTTGGTAAAACTTTGGTGATCACAAATGGACCTGACCACCGTGATTTTGGCTTCCATGGGAAGAATTTCACCCTTGATTTGTAACAGTACCTTCTGCCCTGGTTCCAGTTGTATGCGCACTAACTTCTCATCATGTATTTCTTGCCCTTTTCTTTGTACAATTTGGCATCTTCAAAAGGCTGATTGTGAAATTCCTCCAATTCATTGAGCTGGTGGAAATTTTCTCTCTCTGTAGCTTGTAGAGCAAGAATTGGCTCTTTCAGTGTAAAAGATTCTTTATCTTTAGGCTCCACAGGAAATTGCCATGTTTTAAGTTTGTCAGTAGAACTTTGTCTTTCATCAGAGTTCTGAATGGTACTGTGTATCACATCGAGTTTGAAACATTCTTCCTTCTTTTCATCATCTGGGAAATTCATGGCCTTGAAAACATTGAATGTTACTTCTTGATCTTGTACCCTCATGGTTAGTTCTCCTTTTTTTACATCAATAATGGTTTGACATGTAGCCAAGAACGGTCTCCCGAGGATGATTGGCACGTCTGCGTCTTCCTCCATATCAAGGACAATAAAATCTGCTGGGAAAATGAATTTGTCAACCTTGACCAGCACATCCTCAACTACACCTATTGGAAATACGAGCGTTCTATCAGTAAGTTGCAGTGAGACTGAAGTTGGCATTGTTTCTCCAATCTGTAATTTCCTGAAAATAGAAAAAGGCATCAAGTTAACACTAGCACCTAAATCACATAAAGCCTTACCAAAGTTATGTTCTCCTATGACGCAAGGAACAGTGAAACTGCCAGGATCTTTCAACTTCGGGGGAAGTTTCCTCTGAATGATAGCACTGCATTCTTCTGATAATGCTACTGTCTCGTAATCTCTCAATCTCCGCTTTCGTGAAAGAATATCTTTCATGAATTTGGCATAGGTGGGCATTTGTTCCAACGCTTCTGCAAATGGAATGTTGATATGCAGCTTTTTGAAGATTTCCAGGAACCGAGAAAACTGCTTGTCCAATTTGTTCTTCTGAAGACGTTGAGGAAAAGGTGGAGGTGGAGTGATCTGTTCTTTTCCTTTGCTTCTTTTTCCTCCATTTGTTGCTTTGTTTCTTTTGGAACTTCCTCAGCAGTTGGTTTGGCTCCAACATCTTTGTTGATTTCAATACCGCTTTTTAACATGATGGCATGACATTGTTCCTTCCCCATGTTTCTTGGATTTGGCTCAGTGTTGCTAGGAAGGGTACCTGGCGGTCTGTAACTCTGAGCATTTGCCAGTTTCCCATTTGATTCTCTAGTGCTTTAATAGAATCAGTTTGACTTTGAATTAATGCTGATTGGATTGAAACATAGCATCATATCTTGCTGCTTGAGAGTCGTGTTTGCTTCTAACTTTTTCAAGTGGGTCAACACTTCTGTTATTTGTTTCATTGCCTGCTCCTGGCTTTTGTTCTGTCGTTGGAATTCAGGTGGTGGATAGTTTTGCTGTTGGCCTGAATTGTTTCTCCATGAAAAATTGGGATGATTCCTCCACCCTGGCGTTGTAGGTGTTGGAATATGGATTGTTCCCCTGTCTGTTGAAATTGTTGACAAAATTCACTGTCTCTTCCTGTTGAACTGGTTCTGTGTGCTCCTTTATATGATGAACTTGTGGATCCACCATTAACCTTCATGTTAAGAGTTTCCAGATTTTTGCAAATCATATCCAGCTTGACATTCAGTGCTGTGTTGGCTCCAACTTCATAAATTCCTGCGATTCTTTGGATCATGCTCCTTTCTGTTGGCCACAAAGAATTATTGTTGGCCATTTCTTCAATTAAATCCCAAGCCTGATCTTCTCCATTTTCCATTAGTGCTCCTCCAGCAGCAGCATCAATTGTGGTTCTCATTATTCCAGAAAGTCCATTATAAAATGTTTGGACTTGAAGCCATTTTGGAATCTCATGGTGAGGACATTTCCGGAGCAAATCTTTGTACCTTTCCCAAGCTTCGCAGAGGGATTCTGAATCTTGTTGTACAAAGGATGTGATGTCATTCCTTAACTTTGCAGTTCTGGCCGGTGGAAAGTATTTTGCAAGGAATTTGGTGGCTAAAGTGTTCCAAGTTGTGATGGAACCTGCTGGTAGTGAATGTAGCCAAGCTTTAGCTCTGTCCTTCAAGGAGTATGGGAAAACTCGCAGTCTCATTGCTTCTTCTGATGATGCTCTGTTGTAGTTGAAAGTACCGCAAACTTCCAGGAAGTTACTGATGTGGGCATTAGGATCTTCAGTTGCATTCCCCCCGAACTGAACTGATTACTGAATCATCTGAATGCATGTTTTGATGTCACAGGCATTTGCTGGTAAGGGAGGAAGTACAATACAGGAAATGAGTCTGTCAACCACCGGAATGGTTCTGTCTCGAATGGGAATTGGTGGTGCAACCTCCAACGGTTCAGGTTCCATGTTGACTAAATCTTCTTGGCCTTCTCGCCTGTCCCTTCTCAACTGTCTGATGGTTCTTTCAAATTCTGGGTCAAGCGATCGGAGTTCAAAGCTTCTGGTTCGTCTCATGTAGTTTCTGAGAACCTGAAACACAAGAAAACAAAAACAATAAGTAAAAAGAAATTAGATACAAGTAACGTATCTAACCCCTAAATTAATAGTGAAAGATAAATAAGTCCCCGCAACGGCGCCAAAACTTGACCGGTGTAATACACATGTATAACGCAAGCGCACGTATCGTTCAAGTAGTATAAAAATATCGATTCCACGAGGACTTAATATCTAATCTATTAATTTTATGAGGTCAAATGATTACTAGTATCTAACAGGTTGTTTGATTGATTTGAAATGGTGACGATTCTAAATTTAAAAACAAGTAAATAACAATTGTTCGAAAGTAGATTTTAAGAAAATTTAATATTAAAAACTATCTAGGGTTGTGATTTCTTCCAATATCATTTTAAAGATGAAGTGGTTATCTTAAAGTTGGGTAATATATTGATTTATTAACCTGGAACACTAAATTATGTGTAAGACTCTGTCGATGGTCAGACACAAATACCCAGTTTAACCCATTGAACCATATGTCTATGTCAACCAAATTATCTGGATTCATTAAGTTTAAGTTCCAATTATGGCTACCCCCGCCCGACAGGTATATTCCTATCCTGTAAGGAAATCTATTAAAGGGTAATCTATCCTCAAGGAAGATCGTGGGCTATTAAGTCTAAGGTCTTAAACCTAAAATCCCTATGTCTAGTTCATTTTAGATTTACCAGTTCAATTTTATTAACAGCCAGTTAATAAAAAGCATTAGGATTAAGACTCAATAAATAAACCTTTATATTACCCAAACTATAATTTAACCCCTTATAAACCGGTGATATTGGATTTCATCACACCCCAGATAACTGGCTTAGTTACGACACATATTTACAGGTAGTAAAAACTTAAATAAAATAAAAGACATAAAGTAAAATACTAAAAATTAAATATTGGAAAGTAAATTGCTGAAAAGAAAATGCTGAGGTAAAAGGATCCGCTTTTATTACTTCTATTTTAGATATCTCCCTTAATATAATATATTAACTTTGCATGATAATTACCAACCAGCCATATAGGCGGTATCCAGATTAAGTCAAATTAATAATTAATTACCAACCGACCAATCAGGCGGTATCCAGTTTAGTCAGGTTAAAACCAATTTAAATAATTACCAACCGACCAATATGGCGGTATCCTCGTTAAGTCAGGTTTTAACTAGTTTATATATTATAATTAAGGGAGATTAATCTAAATATTAGTCATAAAAGTTTTACCTTTTACCCCCAGCAAAGGGGAGTTACCTCCTCATTACTGAAAAGTAAAAACTGAAAATTAAAGAAAGAAAAGTACTGTGCGTAAAAGTAAATTGCGGTAAGTAAAAACTGAAAAGTAAAGAAAAGAAAGTGTGAAAGCGGAAATTAATTACTGAAAGCTGTAAATAAACAAACAAGATACAATCTTCTTAGTATTCTTAAGGAATTCCTTAGATGAAAGTATGAATTTTACAAATGAAATGGCTTGGTATTTATAGGCAAAATTTTGCCTCCATCAAATCATCTACCAAATCAATTATTAATTGCTCCACTAATTGCTCCACCAAATCCATTATTAATTGATCCACTAATCTCTTATCATGTTTGGTGATGATTTGATAATTTTTATTATTTTTTATTAATTATTTTTTTTTGCTTTGAAAATGATTGAAAGTGACTTTAATAATACACACTACACACTTCTGGACGGTTCATCAATTTCGGGCATGAAATCTTCAAAATTCGAAATTATTTTGTCTTCCAAAGTTGTAGATCTTTGGGTCTTCTTTAATCTATAACTTGAATCAGCTCAATCCCATATCTGCGTAAGACGTTATGCCCAAATTACGACAGATGCGTAAAACTAGAATTTCCAAAACTGCACTTCGTCAAAACGACCCATTTCAAGTTTCCAATCTCCAAAATTAAAATATCAAGTCCAATAATTACCCTTATTTGACCCATATTTCATCCTAAATGATTTCATTGAGACCCGATATTATTTTATCTGCAAAATAAACTAAAACACATCAAAACGTTCTTCAAACCCGAGAAACTAAACAAAATATTAAGTTAAAGGGGCGGTAAATATTGATATATTTTCCGCTCATCATTTAGCATGCCAAGAATGGCACGTCATCAAATTCAGGTCGAGGCAGCAGGTAAGTCAGGAGGCAGCTGACGAGCCAGGTAAGTGAAAATGCATTGCATAACTTTGATAGGATTGTTCAAAGTCACACACTGCACAAGTCCCATCAAAGTCGGGGCGACTGTAGGCATTGCATTTTTGCATGTGAAACCCGATGATGAGTCTCATTTTGAGACACTACCTTTTAAGTCACGGAGGTCACGGAAAACAGACATCGGAAGGGGAAATTTAGAATAAACAAGGTTCATTGTTTTCGTTCGTGCTGTGTTCGTGTATACGTTCAAACGACAAACAGATTACGGGTGTTCGTGCCGCTTTCGAAGAGGCGTTCGAACGGTGTCGGTAATTCTGGTTTTGCTGATAGCCTCACATCAAGCCCAATTCGCCCACCAAAGCCCATAAAACACATCCCAATTAAAAAAATACATTTAAAACACATTGGAAATTAAATTAAATATTAATTAGATAATGTAATTGAATTAAATAAAAAAATTAAACCTTTTAAAAATTAAATAAAACATAAAATATAATCATACCTAATTAAGACAAATCAAATATATTAACTTCCTAACTAAACAAAATCACATACTAAATTAAAAAGATGTCATGCCTAATTAAAATCAATTATAACAAATTAAAGATAATGACTTCCTAATCTAAACCAAATTTGTCCCCTCTCAATCATTGACTTTCCTTGCTCAACACTAAATCAAATCCTCATTTTAAATGCCAAAATCCCTTCCTTGTGAGACAAGGAGTAGCCCTAACCTTTCTCTATATAAACAACCCCTAACCAAGACATGCACTCCCCTAGCTCATACACACAACTCACATGAAAATCACAGCAAGAAACCCTAGAAGTTCACGCATACTACAAAGAAATAACACAAAAATTCTATTCATCTCCTTCCCCTAATCACCGAAAATCAAACCTCCATTTAGCAACCTCGTATCACCGAAAAACAGCCCATACAGCAGCCCTAAAACACGCATACATCAGCCCTAAAAACACACAAACAGCAGCCCTCCACCATCGAAAATTACAACCAAAAACCGAACTGCAGTAACATAAAAACTGCACTTATAATCCTTGAAATAACCACACAAAACTGCACCAAAACCCCAAAAATAGCAGCCATGCATGCCAAAACAGTGACCTGAACAGTGAGTGGAAAATATAGAGGAAACAGCAGCAAAACGGAGGCCAAACAGCAAGCAAAGCAACAAAACAGCAAGCCAAGACGCTAAACCAGTGAACCGGAGAAGCAGAGGAGCTTTACCCTTCCGATCTCCGCGAAACGTGAGTCCGAAAGTCGGCAAAAAGGTTAGAGCTGAGGGTATTTTCCACACTCATTTTCTGTTTTTTATTTTATTTTTTTTATTATTCATTGAGTATTGTTTGCATGATTGTTATGACAAAATGCATGTTGTGGCCCTTGAGTAGATAAATATGTATGAATCATGAAAAATTGTATGTTGTGGACTTGGAATAAAATAAAAGATGTGTCAACTCTCGCGGTATATTGGATGGAAACCCGGACATAAATTTCATAGCCGATTCCGAATGGACGGTAGTATGATCTGTACTCGGGATACAACTCCACGTACCGCTTGAGTAAACGGCGCCCTCTTTTGTTTTATGTTGCTTCGATTTATTTATTTATTTTCATTATTTGAATTCTGCATGTTACTTTTGTATGTATGATACAATCGAGCGCATGGGCTTAGTAAGTCGGATTAAATGTCCCCTAATTGGAGGGGTTAAAATCATTTACCACGATGCTTTGCCGCGTCGGTTGATGTGTGTTCGGTTGAATGCAAGATATGTTCAATCGGGCATACCAAGTTTGATATGATTGCCTTTATTTTTGTATGTATGATACAATCGAGCGTATGGGCTTAGTAAGTCGGATTAAAGGTCCCATATTTAGAGGGGTTAAAATCCTTTACCACGATGTTTTGCCGCGCCGGTTGATGTGTGTTCGGTTGAATGTAAGATATGTTCAATCGGGCATACCAAGTTTGATGTGATTGCCTTTATCTTTGTATGCATGATATGATCGAGTGCATGGGCTTAGTAAGTCGGATTAAAGGTCCCCTATTTGGAGGGGTTAAAATCCTTTACAACGATGTTTTGCCGCGCCGGTTGGTGTATATTTGATTGGATGTGAGATGAGTTCAATCGGATACGTGAGGTCCCACATTGTGGATTTGTTTGTCTATGAATGTGTTGCATGCATCAGGTCTGGTTCCGTTCGAACGCATTCTCGAACGCCACACGAATGCGAACCTTCTGTTTACCATTCAAACGCGTTCTTGAACGCTACGCGAACGTGCACGCATTTTCTTAGTTTCATCAGGCATCATGTCTAGTTCCGTTCGAATGCGTTCTCGAACGCTATATGAACGTGAACCTTCTGTTTACCGTTGAACGCGTTATCAAACGCTACGCGAACACGCACGCATCTTCTTAGTGTTTCATACATCAGGTCTGGCTCCGTTCGAACGCGTTCTCGAACGCTATAAGAACGCGAAACTTCTGTTTACCGTTCGAACGAGTTCTCGAACGCTACGCGAACGCGCACCCACTGAACTGAGTTATTTTCATCAGATTTCATACTTAATTGTCCCTAGTAGCTATTCCTTCATATGATAAACCTGATTGTTTCTATGCATTATGCAAGATTGTGTAAGTGTCATTCATCTGTATTCCCCACATGTATGAGTATAATGTGTTTATTAACTTGTATGCTTGCCGTATGTTAATCTTTATGTATGCAAATTGAGACATAGATTACATGCTAATAGGCTGTATGAAAATTCGGATATGTGTTACATGTAAATTTAGATGAACTTGTTGATGTATGCATGTGAATTTAGAAGCATGATACTCTTGGAAATAAGTGTTACTTAAACTCGATTAAATTATTACATAAATCCTTTCATTACATGTGACATAAGTAAGGGACCATTCTGAACCCAACGGTTTGAGGTCTTCCCTTGCGAGGGTGAGTGCGGCCTTAAATCTCATTTTCCTGGTTCACACCAGGTGGCGACTCCATTATTCTCCGGTTTAGTCCCCCGTGGCTGCTCCGTACTCCCAACCGGGCCGCGAGCCCGGGACAGCCTGCGTCGCCCCAGGTCCTGTGTCCAATAGTAGTGTAACGGGTAGAAGTAAAATACATGTGCTAGCGAGAGAGAGAAAGGGAGAGATTTGATCTAGGATCAATGTGTAAAGTATCCATCCGCATTTCATTATTATTTATTTATACACACTTTATTATGTGTTTAGAATGCATGTTTAAGGGTGTATGATGATGAGATCTTAACAAAGATAATAAATTGGTTGCCAATTTGCACGCGAAAAACCCTCAAACAATATTAAGCATTTTCCTTCCATTGAGTGATTCTCACTCAAGATCCGAAACTGGCATTGGCTTGTTGGCTAAAGTCAAGGCCTTTGTCCGTCGAGGATGTGTTTGAATCACAAGAGCTTTGTTCCATTTTGGTGTCTTGTCCAAGTTGTGGTTTGTTGGCGAAAGTCAAGACCACTTCTTATCCATCGACATTGATTAAGAAGCATTACATGGTCAATGGGTCGCGCTTAACTGGGATCACTATGTTTGTTGTGCCAAAGCCAAGGCTTAGTTGATTCAGAAGAAAAAGGTTAGGTAATACATTGGATGTATTGGCATATATAAGATATACGTTTCGGACTTAGATGTCCCCCTACTGGATCTAGGAATTAGATTGGATCCAATTGATCTTAGAGATCTACCTAATTAATTATCATACAATTTGTTGGCCAAAGTCAAGATTGTGTGATATTTAACGGGATCCTAGCCCACTAGGAAACACGGTTTCCCGAGTACTCGACAGAGGGTTAGAGGCTCGCCGAAAAATAGTGGGAGGAAAGAATTGAATTTGCAATACTCGTTTAATTACTTGCCATACGCGCTCATTCAAATATCATTCAACATATAAATTAAATGTTAGTTGGACTAATATTTAAATGTTGTTTTAATTAAATAATTGGACTATATTCAAACAATTTAATTATAGTTGATTAAAATAGTTGGACTATAATAATCATTATAATAAATAGTACCTAAATTGTTGATTAAATAGTTGGACTTTTAAAATCAAAATGATATTGAAAGATTGACGTTTAATACATAATCCTAGGGAAAATGTATTTAAATGGTTTAATTTTCAAATTGGGAATAAATTTCAGGTTGGTCCTGGAAAAATAATAAGTTACTTTATTTGATAAAATAACATATTAAGCCTAATCCCGGAGTTAAACAAATAGTATAGCATAATCTTTGGAAGATTTATGTGATGATAACTTAAGTGCTAAATCCATTATACTTACCGCAGTAGACTCCTTAATTTCTTAATCAGAACCAATGATTAGATCATTAAAGTATGATATTGAAATTGAAGGATCTTCATAAATCTATATTTAGATTTTAGAAGTACTAAAATTGCAATAATAACTCTTGGAGGGTTAATGACTATTCTCAAGGAGACAAACCCTGGGCTTGGCCAAAGGCTTCTGGAGTGTTGAAAAGGGCAAAGGCAAAATCATTATAATCTTCTAGGAAGATAAAGAACATATCCCAAAATGTCTGCCTAAATTGTGGCAAACGGGATCGCGGAAGCGTGACTGCTGTTTGTACAGGGCAAACATGAAGGAATTGAAGAACGAGCAAGGCTCTGACTTCAAATATGTTTTTCATATTATGTTCACTGCTAGTATTGAAATTGGATTTTAAATACTTAGTGTGATACATAAATATATACATTGATGTTCAGAATCTGCTTTGAGCAGGATACTGATTTCAATTGAGGTTAATCTGCGGATTGGAAACGGGACGAAAGTCACCGTTTTAACCGTAGATACCTAACTTTAGGAACTACCCTCAGGTGTGTACTTAAATTAGGGAATTGTTATAATGTAACTAGTTTGACTGCCCATGTCTAGCTAGGCTAGAGGTGGATATGAATATTTCGTGACCTTTACTGATGTGGCATCGCTTTATGGTTATGTGTTTCTTTTAGAACACAAATCAGAAACTTTTAAAGTTTTCGACAAGAATTAGAAAAACAGATCAGCTAAAGTATTAAACCGTCACGGCGAGACCGTAATGGAAAATACTTAAGCAATAAGTTTCTTATATACTTGAAAGAGTAAAGTATTCTTTCAAATGACGACTCCTCCCGGAACACGTCAGTTTGACGGTATGTCCGAACTGAGATAAACTGAATTATGTTAGACATGATAAGGCTAATCATAAGTTGCTCTGAGCTAACATTTCCTTCAATGGATAAGCTTTAACAGTGCATAACTTATTTAGAATAAGGTTCCATAACAATCTGTTTGACAGATATCATATTATATATGAACAGGAAAGAAACCGGGTTTCTCACTCCTGATGATTTGGGATGCTAGGCATACATTTGGATGATACCAAACTATAACCCAAATTGGTTAAGTGCCAATTGTAGGTTATCCTAGGGAAACCATAAGCATAGTGCTTATACATCTCACTAGAGAACAAT
The DNA here is from genome assembly GCA_019454045.1 of Zanthoxylum bungeanum. Classification (NCBI taxonomy): domain Eukaryota; kingdom Viridiplantae; phylum Streptophyta; class Magnoliopsida; order Sapindales; family Rutaceae; genus Zanthoxylum; species Zanthoxylum bungeanum. Next base: position 5,726 of record SKCR01005948.1, on the reverse strand, counting down.
GTAATTATTGCTCGCCATGCGGTTTTCATAAGAGGAATACCGATATGCAGTGGAAAGTGGGAGGATAGTAAAACTCGATGAAAAATTGGAGTAATACTATTTTAGGCACCGAATCCATAATGGAACATAAATAGTTCATCAATGATGAAACTATACCATTAATCTTCAAATACACAATAACCGCGTAAGTCGGAGAGAGTCTAAAAAATAACCTGGGGTATTGGTTTCTGATCTCACCTCATAAAGATGTTAATCTTTAGAGTAATACCAACTGACTACGTATGAGAAAGTGATACAAGGTATCGACTCCCTATTACGGCAAAGTGCCATAATATCCGAATTGGATTCCATATATATCAACAACTTTGGATACTAGTTGATGTACCACAAGGCATTATGCCTTTTGGTACTATAAGTCTTCAAGGAAGACATACATGGATGGCAACATACCAATGTATAAAGCTAGGCTTTTAGCGGAAAGGTATCGTTATCAATATTGTATTGATTACGGTTCAACCTTTTACATGTTGCCATGGTAAATCCATTTGGATATTGTTTGCTAATGCTGTATGTTTCATTAGTGATATATGTCAGCTGAATGGCAAAATCGCTTTCCTGAAAAGGAAACCATTCGGAGGATGTTTATAACATCCTGTCGGTTTTGTCGTACAAAAACTAGCAAACAAGGTTTGTGGGTTATTCGATCCATGTTTGGATTGAAGCAAGCACTGGGTTCTTGAAATTATCGTTTTGATGTAATCATAATAGTTTATGATTTAATTCAAAACGAAATGATTCTTATGTATATAAGAAGGTTAGTGGGAGCGCACTGACAGTGGCTGTCCTATAAATAATAATGACATGTCATTTCTTGGAAATGATATTCCCAAATAACAATCGATGAAAGCTTGGCTTTCGAGAAAACTCTCCGAGAAACCGTACATTGAAAAATGTACGCGACCTGGTGTCTCATATATTTTGAGCGTATGGATTCACAAACAGGCCAATCCGAGTGATAGTCACTGGATTGATATTAAGAACATCCGTTAGTATCTTAGAGAACTAAGGATGCTGTCTTAATCTATGGAGAAGTGAACTTGAAGTGACTGGTATCACTGCTGCAAGTTTCCAAACCGATAAAAATGGTACTACAAATTTGAATAACGGAACAATGAGCTGGAAATCTTCCAAGCAAGATATTGTTACCGAATAAACAACAAATATGGGTTAATTGCTGCAGCTGAGGCGGCAATAGAAGCCATTTGGGTCAATAACAAATCTAATTAGATTAGATATAATTATGTTAGCAGCTGAGCTAGGCATTAGCACAGGCTAAAGAATTAATGGTCTCATCAACGATCCAGATACATACTTTGATATTCATCTGATTCGTTCGGATCACACATCGTGGTGATGTGATGATCGAATAAATCACATCAGATGATAATCATGCAAATCCGCTGACGAAAGCCTTTTCTCAGCAGTTTGAGCCAACTGTACATAGTTCGGGTGTCAAACACTCGAGTGACTGGCAATAGGCCAAGTGGGAGATTGTTGGACAATTATGACCCATAGCGTCACTATTTGTACAGATCATGGTGTTGTTGTACAAATTAACTATGTGACAAAGAAGATTGCACTCTTATCATTTTTTATTAGATCACCTAGATGTATAAATGATAGGAGGTCCCTATAATTTGTTCCTAGATTGAGAATGATATGAGACAGTATCAGTCCACAAAGGATAAATCATTAAATATCCCTAGTCAGAGCATTGTCGAGATTGGACATCGATAAAAGCGTAAAAGACTAGTATTACACTTTTGCGCGCTGTGAGGGCACAACGTCATAGTTCTCATATATTTGGGTATAGGATACTCATGCAAGTGTAATATTAGGTTGTGTTTTACCGATGGTACGGGAAACAGCTTCGCTCTGGATAGACCCATCAGAATTCCATTGGTAGTATGACAATGTGTCTATGGAAGTCCGAAATCAGGGTAGGTGTATTTGGTCTTAACCTGAGACTTGCACCGCTAATACTTTCGATAATCAATATACTTTGGTTACGTTCTTCGAGGACTTTAATAGGTTCTGTGTACGCCAATGATGGGTATATTGAGAATCATAGTGTGTTGGGTGTGATGTCAAGACGGAAGTATCACTCCAGTCATAGTGGAGATGATGGTCACGTAGGATACGGGACTGGTTCTCTTAAATGCTGCAGCTATATGGATAAAATGACAAGGTCAGGTTTATCCGATTATAGAGACTAGTTACTAGACATCCGACATGTGCTTCGTACGGGGCAGACACAATTCCAGCCTCAGGCCTAGCACGTGATCATCTGATACTGGATCGACATACGCAATACCACGTATACTACGCCTGATATAGATCTTTTATTCCTGTAAGCATGTTTCTGGAGAATTGGGTAGGCATGGCGCTTTTCTAGAAGCCAAACTTGTCTTGTAAATCGGTATAAACGTAGTACGAGGTACTTACGTGTTCGGATAGTCCGATGACAGAATTTACTGCCAACATATTCGGGGATCTCATGGGTCACTTCCCGAAGATTCACTGATGACGTATGACTCGCACTTTTAATTAATCTGGGATTAATTAGATGAGAGAGAAAATTAATCTGGGATTAATTGCGGAGATATTTTATCTGGGATAAAATATCAATTAAAGAGATAGAATGATTAATTTGGAATTAATCGGTTAATTAATATATTCGATATATTAAACGAAATTGGATTTCGACGCGGAATTAAAATTAGATTTTAATTCGGGCGAACGAGTTAATTTAGAATTAATTCGTTAGCGACGTGAATAGTGATTTCACTAGGCGTAATCATTTAATTACGACGCGACGGAAAATTCGTTAATTTGGAATTAGCGAACCCGAGCCCGAGATTGTTTGCGAGTGCATTCGCATTTCGAATTCGATTGCGACACGCAAGTCAAATCAAGCGTCAAATCATTAGTCACATCAAGCGTCAAATCAAATGTCACTTTGAGTGATGTGACAAGTTGTCAATGATTGATGTGAGTTGATGTGAGATGATTGAAAGCATTAAATGCTTGACTTTTTTGAAATTGAAAAAGTGGTAAATGGTTAATTAATTTTGGAAATTATAAACCTATTACAATTTTTATTTCTCTCTCTCTCTCTGCATACGGTTTTGGAGCCAAATGCTCCTCTTCATCTCTCTCGGTCTCAAGGCCATCTTCTTCTTCCTTCTCACTGGTTTGACCGAAAATGAAGTGAATAAAAAGAGTGATTTTGTTGCAAAATCAAAGTGCTAGCACACTCTAGGAGACATACCAAGGTGATAGGGCTGTGATTGCGTGAGCATGGAAGTTTATCACAAAGCTTGGAGCTTCAAAGGACATCCATGGACGATTCTTGGAGGAGGAAAACCACCCACTGCCGTGCAGTACATTTCGAGCAGCTCACTGCCGAGCTTGGAAGGAGGGGAGAAAGCTTGTTGTTCGATGCATCCAATCCATTCATTGTGAGTATTCCGCACCTTCCTTGATGTGTATTCATACTTGTTTCATGTTTGATTAATGATCTTGGGATGTTTAGAACAAACCAACAATGGTATCAGAGCCTTTGAAAGCATGAAAAACATTTAGGGTTAAAATTTGGGCTAAATTGATTTTGAGCATGTATAATGAAATTGGATGAATTAGTATGCTTAATTGATGTTTAATTGAGGATTGATTAGATCAATTTGAAGAAAATGTGTTTGGAACATTTTTTCCCCAATTTTGGAGTCTTGGCCGAAAATAGAGAAGCCCTAAAATGTCTTGGATTTTGATTTTTTGATTCATTGGATGTGTTGGAAATCATTTGGGGATATTGATTTAATGTTGAATTGAATTTAATTGGATTGAATTTGATTTGGGCATAAATTTCCCCTTTGGCCGAGACATGTAGCATGGTATATGGGTTTGATTTTAATCAAAATGTGTTGGACATGTGATGATGAAAATGAGCATGATTAATTATATAAATTGATGTTTTAGAAATGTTAATTTGGGTGATTAATCAAGATATACACTTTAGGTTATTAAATGTGAAATTTGATTTTTTGTATTTAATTAATTGGGCCTTAAAATTGGATTTGGGCTTTAATGTTGTAAATGGGCTTATTGGGCTTTGTTGTACAAAGTTGGGTTTAGGTAAAATTGGTTGGATCCAATTAGGCCCAAAACCGCCTCCATAAAGCCCAAATGCGACTTAATGGACCTTTAAAGTTTAATTGGGCCTAATGGGCAAAAAATTGATTTCTGGGCTTATGGGGTAACTCCCGGATTGGATTTTGGTTATTCGGTTTGAGTCGAGTTGACCAAAAGTCCACGCCTTAATAAATTAATTAAAAGCCCATTGGACTTTAATTAAATTGACGTTGGACGTTAATCGGGCTTTGAGACCCGTAACGATTAAATTTGGAATTTAAGTTGTAAAAGTCCGTTAATAAAGTGTGATATTTAATATGGAATTAAATAAGCGAATTAGAATTGAATGCATATTAAATTTGATTTATTACTTGGACATGCGTGTCCAGCCTTATCACCTCCATATTCTTTGTATTCTCTTCTCACCTATTCCCCTCAATGTAAATGAGGTTTCTTTAGAAGTGTAGTGTAACGGGTAGAAGTAAAATACATGTGCTAGCGGGAGAGAGAAATGGAGAGATTTGATCTAGGATCAATGTGTAAAGTATCCATCCGCATTTCATTATTATTTATTTATACGCGCTTTATTATGTGTTTAGAATGCATGTTTAAGGGTGTATGATGATGAGACCTTAACAAAGATAATAAATTGGTTGCCAATTTGCACGCGAAAAACCCTCAAACAATATTAAGCGTTTTTCCTTCCATTGAGTGATTCTCACTTAAGATCCGAAACTGGCATTAGCTTGTTGGCCAAAGTCAAGGCCTTTGTCCGTCGAGAATGTGTTTGAATCACGAGAGCTTTGTTCCATATTGGTGTCTTGTCCAAGTTGTGGTTTGTTTGCCAAAGTCAAGACCATTTCTTGTCCATCGACATTGATTACGAAGCTTTCCATGGTCAATGGGTCGCGCTTAACTGAGATCACTAAGTTTGTTGTGCCAAAGCCAAGGCTTAGTTGATTCAGAGGAAAAAGGTTAGGTAATACATTGGATGTATTGGCATATATAAGATATATGTTTCGGACTTGGATGTCCCCCTACTAGATCTAGGAATTGGATTGGATCCAATTGATCTTAGAGATCTACCTAATTAATTATCATACAATTTGTTGGTCAAAGTCAAGATTGTGTGATATTTAACGGGATCCTAGCCCACTAGGAAACACTGTTTCCCGAAAACTCGACAGAGGGTTAGCGGCTCACCGAAAAATAGTGGGAGGCAAGAATTGAATTTGCAATACTCGTTTAATTACTTGCCATACGCGCTCATTCAAATATCATTCGTCATATAAATTAAATGTTAGTTGGACTAATATTTAAATGTTGTTTTAATTAAATAGTTGGACTATATTCAAACAATTTAATTATATTAAATATTTTGGACTATAATAATCATTATAATAAATAGTACCTAAATTGTTGATTAAATAGTTGGACTATTAAAATCAAAATGATATTGAAAGATTGACGTTTAATACATAATCCTAGGGAAAATGTATTAAATGGTTTAATTTTCAAATTGGGAATAAATTTCA